>VCHN02000014.1:122841826-122956520 GCA_007115665.2 Sequoiadendron giganteum
TCATCATAAAAGGTTCAAAAATCAGTACACTATGTCAAATATCATAGGTCATTATACTATCGAATCCAATCAACTCTTGGTATGAATTTTGATCAAAATTCATGAACAAACATCACCAAACCTCACCTATCATGAGGTCCTCATTTCAATCTAAATTGAACTTCACCTAACATGAGGTAAATTTATTAAAATCAACCTCACCTATCATGAGGTTCATCACAAATGAAATAATTCCTCGCCTATCATGAGGTTTATCACAAATGAAATCATTCATCACCTATCATGAGGTTTATCACTAATGAGATTATTCCTCACCTATCATGAGAATAAGTCTTATCTATCATCAAATCATATCAAACCAAAGAGTGGACATGATCAAAATCGATAAAATCAAGTTTAAAATTTGACAAAATTTTCAAATCTAACTAGATGCACTAGAACAGGCATTCAAAGCGTTATTTCATCACTTAGATGCACTAGAACATGCATTCAAAGTGCTAAAAAATTAGAAGTGTTATTTCATCACTTAGATGCACTAGAGTAGGCATTCAAAGCACTAAAAAATTAGAAGTGCTATTTCATCACTCAGATGCGCTAGAATAGGCATTCAAAGCACTAAAAAATTAGAAGCACTATTTCATCACATAGATGCATTGAAACAGGCATTCAAGGCACTAAAATATCAGTAGTGCCATTTTATTGCTCAGAAGTGCTATAACACACTATCAAAGCGACACGACAATCAAAACGCTATTTTGAAAGGTCAAAACACCGAAACAATAGCTCGAAGAACTAAAACCTTCTAATTGCTAATTTACACTGTTGAAGCGCTAATCTATCCTATCAAAGTGCTATAATTTTCAAAGTGCTAAATTATCCTATCAAAGCACTGACATATCTAATGAAAGTGCTAATTCTCAAAAGCGCTAAAATAGGCCCTTCGAGCGCTACACTAGAGTGTGAAGTGCTAGAGTGCGAACTTGGAGC
The DNA here is from genome assembly GCA_007115665.2 of Sequoiadendron giganteum. Taxonomy (NCBI): domain Eukaryota; kingdom Viridiplantae; phylum Streptophyta; class Pinopsida; order Cupressales; family Cupressaceae; genus Sequoiadendron; species Sequoiadendron giganteum. Next base: position 122,842,814 of record VCHN02000014.1, read on the forward strand.
GCTAAAACTACAAAAAATTAAAACTGTGAGAAAAGGCACGAAAATCAAAATTGCACAAAATACGAGGAGGATTATGGGTACATACCAGAGGTCCGTAAGCGGTTGGGCGCTGGTGACATCACACACACTCAAATCAGTAGTTGTGGTAAGGAATCGGCATCCTACTCCAAGTTGCTCAAATATGTCTCTCTCACAAAGATTTCAAAAGTCAAATGCATAAATAAGTATGAAAATGGCCTTTTGACCTTTTTATTAGTTTCTTCAAGGTGGAATTTTGTGGGAGTTTTAACATTTTAATTAATTTTATTGAGAGATTAATTGAAATTCATCCAAGGGGAAAAATTTCTTCATCATTATCGGGAGATACATTATTTTACCATCAAAACTTCATCAAATCATCGAAAAATCATCAATAAAATTGAAAATCCAAAAAAAATAAAATCAAAAAATCAGAAATTTATCTCCCGAGGGGGCATATTATCATCAATCACCTGAAAATCAATGTTTGGGGGATGTTAGGGACATACTGAAAAATTTTCGTTGATACTAGTAGTAGCAGAAAAATTTTCTTTGAAGCAATGCGTAAACACATCACTTCAAAGAAATGACATGCAATAAATGTCCAAGTGTACTCAATCAATGTTTTAAAAAGAGATATGTATTATTTCCAACCTCCAAAAATCTGTCATACAACCATAAAAAATAAAATGAATGAAATCTAAATGAATCATGCAATCCTAAAATTCCAAATGAACCATTTCATTGTTGTCATTTTGTAAACCGATTTTGTGCTTAATTTTCATCATTGAGCCTTTTGATATGTTGAAATTTAGTACAAGCATCAATGGGGATGTTAGCATCTATGATGACCTAAGTACTGCTTTCATGATGTTTGATATAGCAAGTTAATACAAGCATCGAGGTATATTTTGACCAAGATGACCTGAGTATTATTTACATAAATAGACAAAAGTTCTCCATTTTCTTATGCAAATCCCGAAATGTCACTATGTCTCGTGACAAACTTGCACAGTACTAGTGATTAGCTTACAATTAGAAATCAAAGAAAAATCACATTCCTTCCTTGTGATTCTAGTTCAGGACATCATTGAACCACTCTAGAGATATGATCTCATCAAATGTCAAAACAACAATTTAACTTATGTTTTAAGTTTTTCATTCATTTTAATTTAGATTAAGATCATCCAATTTGTTCAGTCTCCTATCTGACAGTTGTTTTGACCCAGTTTGATTGGATATTTTGTTTGTTGTTCTGATATTCCGATACTTAACACATGTTGCCATTTGTTTACCAAAAAGGTTCAAAAGTTGACTACCCCCAATGACCTTGCAGTCTGACTCCCGATAAGACACAACCTAATGCTAAGGATAACACTAATCATCAAGCCATGATGAAATCCTTGTCATTTCAAGGAGATTTTGGACATATGATGTAGAAATGATGGAAAGGCATGCATGTGATACTGATGAAAAATAGATATGAATAATGCAAACTCTATCTTAATAGATGAGAGAGTCAGTCAAATCACAAATAGTGCATGTTTGCCAGGTTTTCACCATTTATTTTTATTACACTTTTTATGATTTAATAGTTTTTTTGTTGTTACCAAGATGCCCTTTTGCCAGGTTTTCATTAAGACAACGATATTTTTTCTTTTGATTTTTTTTTTTGTATTTTGATCTTTTGATTCTTTTGTATTTTTTGATTTTTTTATTTTTTTTGTATTTTCTCATGACTTTTTATACTGTTTTTGGATATTTTTAAAACATAGAATTTCTTCAAGTGGATGTTGTTGGTTGGATCTTCAATCAAGTCCCCTGATCCATATGCTACAATGATGAGGAATGGACCCAGCCAATTAGGCTCGAACTTGCCCTTCTTCTCTCGATCTTGTTGATTACAAGGGTTTTATTTGAGGACTAAGTCTCCCACTTGAAAATTTCATGGTTTCATTTTGTGATTGTAACTATGGGACATAACTTGTTGATAACCCTTTAAATGATTAGCTGCACTTTGTCGCCACTTGTCAAGCAGTTCCAGCTCTTGCAATCTTGATACTCAGTAATCCTTATCATTTATGATCCCCTTCAATGATACTCAAAGTGAGGTAATCTCAACTTCTAATGAAAAAATGGCTTCTACTCCATAAACCAAAGCATACAGGGCAGCACCTATTGGCATGAAAATGCTGGTTTTGTATGCCCACAAAGATGGATTTTATTGGACATGCCAATCACGTGCGATGTCATTCATTTTTTTCTTCAGAATCTTCAGATTTGTTTTGTTTGAAGCCTCTTCTTGGCCATTTCCTTGGGGATAATAAGGCATAGAGAACCTGTCTTGGATGTGGAATCATTCACACAGTTCATCAACATCTTGATTTTTAAAAGGTCTTCCATTATCTATGATAATAGAGTTGGGAATGTCATACCGAAATATGATATAGTTCAAAATGAAGGATGAAATTTGTTTGTCAGTAATAGTTGTTAAAGGAACAACCTCAATCCACTTAGTAAAGTACTCAGTGCTCGTCATAATGAATTTGTGTCCATTTGATGATGATAGGTGTATCTTTCCAACCTGATCTAATCCCCACTGAGTGAAAGAACCTGTTGTGGTGAAGGGTTATAATTCTTGAGTAGGAGCATGGATGAGATTCCCATGAATATGATATTTTGAACATTTTTTCACAAATATGAATGATTATTTTTCCATAGTCAACCAATGGTAACCCATTCTAACAAGTTTTTTTTCCAAGGTTAGTCCACTTGAATGAGTCCCACAAATACAACCATGAACCTCTTGTATCATAGAACAATTTCTTTAACTCCTCTTTGACCAGTAATGCAACATGCGAGTGCATTTTTCTGAGTTTTTGCTTCATAGGTTTTTCCCCCGACCTGATGGATAAATGATGCATGATGAGGTTTGGATCTATTTCAGGCATATCTTTGTATGACCATGCAAAATTGATTTAATTATTCTTGAAGAATTATGCGAATCTTGGGATTTCCTCTTCTATCAGTGATACAACAAGTAGCAAGACTTTGAGTTGTTCCATAGTACCTAAACTGATCGCCTCTATTGGTTCTATCAAAATAGAAGATCTCTCCTGATAGTGCTCAAGGAGACGGTCATGTTTCCCATCTTCTAGTGCCTTTGAAATGTTTTCACTGTCGGATATGCTCTTTATTTTTCTCTTTTCATGATCTAATACTTCCTTTGTTAGGTTTTCACAATTAGATCTTTCTTTCATATTATTATTATTTACGTTGTGAAACTTGGCACTTCCCTGTCTGAAACTTTGATCCTATGATTCGCTAGTAGAACCTGTTTCTGGGTTGCATGAACAAATCAATTTTACAATGGTTTCATCATCGAGAAAAGTTGGTATATCAATTGGTGCAATTTAATCCAAATCAATGAGTTTGGGATGGACCAAGGGAAATGGATCATATGGTTGGGTAAGGTCACTAGCCATTTAGGTCATGATACTATTTTGATTATTGTTAGGGGGGAGATCTATGATGGTATCCTCATGTTGATAATTTTTCTTGCTTTGAATCGAATTGGCATCACTCAAGTCATGATTGCTTAGTATGACATAGTCTAGTGGAGGCCATGAGATTTCCCCTTGTGTGAGTGTGGGTGTATATTTTGTATAACATCCAGCTGCTTGTCTCTCCATAATTTATCATAAAAAATGGTGTCCCATTCATATGCATTCGAGTCAGTGTCAAAATTGTTTTCTTGTATTCTAAGAATTGTTTTAGCTAACTCCTCATTGGATTTTCTTTGTACTATTTCTTCCTTTGCATCTTCACCATATCCTAACCTAGTTTTATCTTTTGGGTGCATTATTTTTAGTCGGATAGGTTCAACAATACCTTCTTTTCTCTTGCCTATAGGGCCATTTTCTTCATAACACATTTGTTGCATTATTGTATAACCCTTTTCATATTTCTCAGTGGGTAACTTGACATGTTGGACCAATTCATCTTCATCTATATAAAGACAATCAGGAATAGCCCTATCTTCTGCTTCATTTTCTTGAGTATTTGTCTTCATAAATCTTCCATCAAACTTGGTGATGGGAACTAAGGCTTGTGTGCTTGATGTTGAAGCTGTTGTAGCCTATTGTATGGATGTTGATGGTTGACCATGGGATCTTGGAGACATGGTTAGATTAGAGAGACATAAAGAATATTCTCCCACCCCATTATCTTTCAATTTTAGCTTGGTGCCAAAATTCCTTACCATTTCCCTTGCTTGTTCACTATGTTTAGAAGTATAAATGGCCAAAGACTCTCTATTATGTGGGAAATATATGTCCTGAGTTTCTCTAAGGTTAGAACAAGTCTAACTGTTAATGTGATCCACTAGTATTATTACTTCTTGTACGTCATATGGAAACTTCAGGCATTGATTATAAGTGTAAGGAATTGCTTGCATCTCATGGATCCATGGGCGAACCAAGAGTATGTTATAGGATAGATCCCGATCTAGAACCTGGCAAAAAATATTCTTCACAATAGGTCCCACTCTGATTGGTAGCATGATGAGGACTTTGGAAGATTCCTTTGAATATCCCAAAGCAAGGACCAATTTTAAAATACAAACATTTAATCTAGCTCCCCCATGTATTAAAACACATCTGATTCAACCTTTATGAACCATGACCTCTAGATAAAGAGATGAATTATGGGGATGGGTCATGGAGGCATCATCCTTTTCAGTAAAGGATAATGATGTGGGTGAGGAAAAGTGTCCCACCATGGCTTGAAATTTATTGATATCTAGATCAGGAGACACAATTGTTCAACGAGTTCCTTTTTTAGAATGTCCTTATGTTCTGGTGATATTTTGAGTAGCTCGAAGATAGAAATTTGGACCAATATTTTTTGCAATTGATTGACCAAATTGTACTGAATTGGAGGGGGAATCCCTGACTTAGATGAACTTGCTTTTACAATGATTTTGGCATGTCCCCCTATTGTAGCATTGACCTCTTGATATTCCTACTTTATTTTGATTCTGATAACATTAACTTGTCGATCGTTAGTTTAAATATGATTGATGGTATCGTAGACATGATTCACATTCTTTCCTTTGTCACCCGAAGATTGTCCTTTTTGATAATTGTAGGAGTTGAGAAAATACAACACCACAAACCCCAAAGATCACCTGCATGCAAATAACCTGTCACAAAAGAAGAGATGGAGACAAACAAGCAAGGGTTCTCTGAAAACTAAAAATGTATATATCAGAGAGAATGAGAGAATGAATTGATATGAAATAGAATGGGATCAATCCTTATAAAAAGGAGATCATGCAAACCCTAATAAAACCATAATAGAAGCCCTAATAGGATAACATTTAATAATTAATATAATTATTAAATGTCACTTTCTGCAAACTAACGTGAAATCTTAAGAAGGGAATAAAGGTAACTTAATCAACATAATTAAGTTAAGACCTTTACTCTAACACCCCCCCTTAAGATGAGCAACAGTGTAGCTACAAACAAATGCAAGAAAGAAAAGGTAGCTACAATGCAAGAAGGAAAACATGGGTCCTAGCAACTAGGCCAGATCAGGTACCCAAATACAACCAAATCTCTATAAAATGGAGAAATAAAGAAAACCTCATGGGAAAAAGCTCTACTCCAAAAAGAGATGTAGAAAGCCAAGAAGAAGAACATCACTGAAGCAGAAGAAGTTGTAAACAACTATCATCAAAAGATGACTGCTATGGTGTTGAAGAACCTCCGCTAAAGATAGGATGATCAGGAACAAGAAGACAATAATCTGCATAAGTGCCCATATGACACCACTTGAATCAGATGGCAAACAAAGGCAAACACCTGGAATGAAGATACAGATGGCACAAGAACTAATAGTTTGAAACACTGATCAACTGAGAATGGAAGATTCCTTCCAAGGTGAAACCAAGGAAGAATTGGCATGAACAATATAATACCCCCCCATAATGTTGAACTGGGAGAGCCTAATAGATCCACTGAAATGATGTGAAACACCCTATAGTGCATGAAGGAGAAGAAACATTTGAAAGTGCGCATGATAGCACCTGCAACTGAAAAAGTGGTGTGCAAAACAAAGCACACATACATGAGGCTGGAATCATATGATCCACTGTTGTCGTGGAGGGACACTCACCAAACAAATATGTGATGGAAAAACAAAGGCAAACTACACAACCCCTCATGGCACTTTACAATAACAGTGCGAGTACAAAATATGGCACAACCTTATGTGCAAAATCTCCAAAAGATGCATGTACAATAGTGTGGCACTTTATCTCAATGTGTTTACATAAAAGATAGCTTACAAATGATGCTCAAAATTGCCCTCAAAGGACAAAATGCTGGAAATACATGAAGAACAACCAAAAATGAAGCATCCCATGCAAACAAAAAGTTTCCAAGAGTAAATATGTCCAAGTAATCCACCAGAGTGTGAAAACATAAATAACTGAATAAAATATACCTGGAGTGAAATCTGAAAAAATGGCATGGATAAAACTGAAGAGCTCTGAAACATGGTTCCAACGCCGCTAAAATTGTGAAAAACGGAGAAACAGATCAAAAGTTATGAGCTTGAGACTAAAAATAGCCCCTTTGTCTTCAACTAGCTATAGAATGCACCAACTAAAAAAAGAAGTGATGAGACCCACACCACTAGAAAGATGAGAAAACTAGCTTTCCAATGATATCTCATTTTCCAAAAAATGATATTGTATGCCCAAGTTACGGACTTCAGAATAAATCAGCTCCAAAGAGGGAAAAAACCAGTGTTGGGTTAAATTTGACGGTCATATGGCCATCGCAGCAAAAATACTGGGTTAAATTTGACGGCCAAACGACAGTCACCGTAAATGTGCGATTGGGCTTATTTTCGAAAAAAATGTTTTTTAAAAAATAAAAAACAATAAAAAAACTTTTTTAAAAAAAAATTAAATTATTTTTTTTTGGCAAGCGAGGGTCGCCTCCTGTGGCTGCAGAGTACCGCCGGTCAGCAAAAGCTGCCAGCGGTCGGCAGTATGCCGACCAACGCACGGCAGGGCCCACAGGCCTGTGGATGTAGGGACCTGTGGGTACCCTTGTACTGGGCCGACAAGCCCTAAAACTGAGAAAAAATAAAAAAATTTGCTTTTGTTTTTTCTTGAATAAAAAAAATAAAAAATTTACAATGAAATATTTTCGCAATAAATATTTTTTTTACCAGGAAAGCGATGGTCGTATGACCGTATTGCAAAAAAAATTTGCCTCAAATTTCAACTTTGTCGAAAATGGACGAATGAACAGTCAATTTAGTGGTTTTGGACCACTGCGGATGCAATGACGATGTCCATTTGAGCTAAAAATGCTTAAAAAATGCAGGTATGCCCTGGATCAAGAAAACAAACCCCGAACCCTTGAAGCTCCAAAAATCTTCAAAATAAGAACAAGAAGCAGCAGGTGTGGAGCTCTAATACCATGTAGGAGTTGAGAAAATACAACACCACAAACCCCGAAGATCACCTACATGCAAATAACCTATCACAAAAGAAGAGATGGAGACAAACAAGCAAGGGTTCTCTGAAAACTAAAAATGTATATATCAAAGAGAATGAGAGAATGAATTGATATGAAATAGAATGGGATCAATCCTTATAAAATGGAGATCATGCAAACCCTAATAAAACCCTAATAGAAAAAACCCTAATAGAAGCCCTAATAGGATAACATTTAATAATTAATATAATTATTAAATGTCACTTTACGCAAACTAACGTGAAATCTTAAGAAGGGAATAAAGGTAACTTAATCAACATAATTAAGTTAAGACCTTTACTCTAACAATAATTGGGAAGAGGATCGTTGAATTCCTGATGATCATAATTTTCATTATTTCCCTCAACCGTTATGGTATGGTTGTCAATCAAATCTTGAACGCGATTCTTTAACCCTTGACAATTACTTGTCATATGACCTTTTCATCTATGATAATTGCAATAGTAGTAGTCATTCCATGATGGTGGTTTAACTCGAGGCTCATAATCTCTTTGTGGTGGAAATTTTATAGCGTTTTGATTCAACAGTTCTTTAATAATTGATTCCAAAGACTGGCCCAAGGGAGTAAAACTCCGTCAATTTGAGAAAAATTGAGATCTAGACACATTTTCATTTTGATTATTGCCAAGATTATTACCATGATTGTTGGTCACATTTCCTTGGTTGGAATTATTGCTTTGGTTATTAGAATTTCTAACATTATTGGTGTATTGGACACCTGATACATTGAGAACAGTAGGCTTCACATTCATGTTGTTAGCATCTACCACCCCATCATTCACAACATTTTTATTTTGAGTCCAAAATCATGACTTGTCATTCTTGTTGCTATTGTTGTTGTTGTTGTATGAATTTGGAATTTCTTTATCAAGCTTTAAAAATCCACGCTTGACCAAGGCTCCTTCAATGGTGATTACATTTTCAACCAATTTTTCAAATGATTGGGGACAATGCAGATTTAGCCTATAACTTAGCTCTTGATTCAGAGTGTCGATAAAGATTTCCATCTTCTCCTTTCAGGAACAGGACAAGAATATCTTACAAACAACCTTCTCCACCTCTGTAAGAATGTGGTGAAGGGTTCCCCAATATTTTTTTTTACTCTACATAAATCAAGCATGGTTATCTAATGTTGTATATTATAGGAGTATTGTGATATGAACTTATTTTTTAACTCCTCAAATTTTTCGATGGGGGGAGTGATCTTCAAAATCCACTCCATGGATTTTCCACCTAGACTTCAAGGAAATAATTGCATTAGGTAGGTATCTTCATGAGCGAATTCTAAGCTCATATTTTAGAAATCTCTTACATGATCAATGGGATCTGTTTTCCCATTATACCTATCAAACTTCGGGATCTCACAATGTTTGGAAAATGAATCATGTTAAGACTCTTATCAAATGAATATGGGAAAATATCTTCCAAAACATATTTATTTGTTTTACCCCCTTGTATTTCCTTTATTTTCCCTTGTAATGCTCTTATATGTTGAGTAAGAGCACTAAAATCAATAAGGGGGGATTCAGGATCCTCTCTAAGCCCTTTCGTGTCAAAATCAATAGGTAACTTAGCTCCTTGATTGGCCAATGAAAGGAAATATCTTTCTTTGTTTCGTTCCAAAACTTTATCCATGAGAGTATGGAATTGAGGATCATGTTATGCTTCTTGAAGCATTTCTTCTATTATCTCATCATTATTCAGATTATTCCCAATGCGAAGTCTATGAAAAGGATTTTCTTCCTTATCACCACTATTTCTTTTATCACCCATGTTTCTTAATGTATTTTCTCTTTCACCTCCTTCTATGTGATTTCGAAATCTTGTGACAATAGGCATAAGCTTTTACCCAATTTCAACTAACCTTGATCAAAAGAATGAAATAGTTCAATTTTGATGGATATCCAGCTTGGAATAGAAAGGATGATGATCATGTTGTGGGAATTAAACTAAAAATAAAAAATAAAGATGATGTTGCACTTTGTGAGGTTTGATCATAGTTTTGTAAAAATAAGAATTTTTGATAAATGCCTAATGCTCCTAAGCTCTCTATTCCAGAACTTGATCGAGATGATTGGAATATAAAATTTATGGTTGGGGGATAAAAGAGGAACGAATAAGCTGACTATGATTATGCTTTTGAGAAAGAGCTCTTCTTTGAAAAAAAGCTCATGAATATAATGGTTCTAAGGCAAAATCATCAATGAAACCTCTAACAAAGTCCTGATATCGATGAATAAAAGTTTTGTGTTCAAGAAAAAATTTACAACTTTGGTATAAAAAATTTCTCCTTTTCAATAGCTTCTTATAACTGAGAGACTTCTTTGGTTTCCTAATCTTCTTCTCTAGGGAATTCTTAGAAAACGTTGCAGACTTTTAGACACTGAGCATAGAAAAAGACAAGACTAAATGGCAGATTTTTGGGTGTCAAAAAATTACCTAGGTTCACAAGATAGATGTGCCTAACTATCCAATCTAAGCACTAGAATGTTGCAGGTATGTGCTAAAATAGAAAATGAATGTGTTGAAACAAAGTACAAATACTCTAAAATAGAGCATAAATGCGACGAAACAGAGCACGAATGTGCTAAAGTAGACCAGGGATGCACTAAAATATCCACATTGAGACAGACATGTTTTGATAGTTTGATGTTTTTGGATGATCTTTATCTGATTTAAATCTGGAAGAACATGGCATACAATAGAAAATAGTTGTTTTGAAAATCTTTAAAATTTAAACAAAGAGTGTATGTTCTTGAGATTTTCAGAGGTATTGAACAAAATAAGCACTTCAAATAGAATCACTCTTATTTGTCAAAAAGGTCATCATAGCAACCACAACCCACATCTTAAAATTGTGTCGAATCACATAGTCGTGTCACCCCCTAAAGGGCGCCCATGTTTTTGTCTTTTCCAGGTGCATACTCAATGTTAGATTTCTCGATCTCCTAAGCAAACAATTCATGGAAATTATATGGTGAGTATCTTGGGGACAGATTCTTCCCTCTCCTTGCACTATGATTATTATGATGTTTGGATATTGACACAATTGGATTTCTACACTATGGTTCATAGTAAAGGTATCTGTTCAGTGTGCAAATAGGTAAACTCCCTTAGGAGACCACCCAATCTTTAGAACAAATATTTTGGGGATGGTTATCTTGCACACTTCCATTGAATATGGGATTCCCCAAAATTCACTTTTGATTAGAGTGTGTCAAAAAACATGGCTTTGGTTGTTCCCACTTAGGTCATTCCCGTAGGGTGAGTGATTTTTCCCACTACGACAAGCATTCTAAAATATTTAATAAAACATGAAATGCATAAAATGAAAAGGGTAAGTCTAGCATTTTGGTCACCTAGTAAATGGGTGAGCATAAACTTATTACCCAACAATCACAACAAAAAAATGGTTTAGTTTTAAATCGAAATGACAATTTTCTACACTAAGTGAAGATGTTGTTTCACAAAAAGAATTGGATTCATTTTAACCAAGATAAAATGATGTTTGGTGACTATCCTAGGATTGCTTCATTATACTTAAGGTAGAAAAGAAAAATATATGTTTGCGGATGGCATCAAAATAAGGATTTATTTTTAAACTCCCTGTATATGTTAAAAGAACTGGTAAATGTGTTAAAATAGTTAACAATGCGCTAAAAAAGTTAGTAAATATGCTAAAAGAACTAGAAAATGTGCTAAAATAGGTCATCAAAGCACTAAAATAGTCCTTGAATGTGCTAAAATGCAGCTTGTATGCACTAAACCATAGCTCATATACGCTAAACCGCAACTCCAATTCATCACCTGTCAGAAAATCTGCAATAGAAAGATTAAAAATGGGACAAGGCCCCATAGTGGGTGCCAAAAATGTGTGTGAGAATATGTGGAACAACTAATAAGTTAAACTAACACACTAATGAAACATTAAATCAAAGAAAACTAATTAAAAGTAAAAAAAACTCTAAACATCAGCTCCTTCAAATGTGTTCCATTGTCCTCTATCTCCAAGGATCTATTGTAAGTTGTTGGTTCTCAGCTGGTGTATGTAGCAACTTTCACAAAATGACAGCTTAGAGAGCGAGTTTATGCAACATGCATTTCCATTGCCAAATGATTTAAGCTATGATATGAAACTAAAATGCTAATTCGAATGCAACTATAGTAACTATGCTAAATTCACAAAATTTAGGATGAAATATACTCACTAAAGGGTTGTATTTATAGATTTTTGGAGGAAATAATCTAGTTGGCAAAGATCAACGGTCAAATTCAAACCTGTCAAGATGAACGGTGAGAGATTTTGGAGGTTGAGAGAAAGGTGGAAGGTTGAGAGAATAATGGAAGAATGTTTTCAACCCACAAAACCATCCTCATTCAAAAGTGGAGACAAATTGCCATTTGTCATTTCATTTATGAAAGTTGGTTGAAAGTTGAGGATAAATTCCTAATTAAATAAATAAATTTATTTAATTTCATGTGACATGGAGTTTAGAAGCTTCCATAATTAAATAATTAATATTTAATTATGTTGGAGATGAAAAAGGTGTGTAATGGTGGTGATTGAAAATTCTAACTAGGAAGGTGAATGAGCTCTAGTAGGGTTTTGTATTTTCTGAGGTCATCTATGGCCCCTCCTGCATCATACTATGCTTCTTGCATGGGAAATTGTTTCCTTCATTGAGTATGGCTACATTTACTGCGATTTTAAGGGTTTATTATGCCTTCAACTGGTTCTAACCCAGCAATTCATGCTGGTGTTAGCAGTTCTTCTGGGTAGTTTAATGGCTCCCCCATCGAAAAAACGCCCTCAAAAATTTATTCTGAAAGTCTTTCATGAGGTAAGCATTCTGATGCCCCTGCTGATGTAGTTTTTCGTTTACCTGATTTTGATTTTGCATGTCAATGGCTTAAACAACACTCCCTTGTGGTTTATTTTGTTGGAAGGACTTCCCCCGAAAGTGTGTTGAAAGATTGGGTTAGCAAGGTTTGGGTCCCTCATGGGGTCCACCTTGATATGGTCCAAAATCTTACCAACGGCTTCTTTTTGTTCCACTTTGTGGAATTTAGTCATGTCCAAGCTATTTTGGGTCATGGGCCCTAGTATGTTCGGTCTTCCTTGTTGGTTTTCCAGGCATGGATCTGGGATTTTTCTATCTCAAAAGACTCCAAAATGCATGTCTCGATCTGGATTGAGTTTCTTGGGTTACCTCTACCTTGCATGCCCTTCTTGAACCATATTGCTTCCTCTTTAGGGAGGATTATTTGTATCGAACCTAATAGGTTCTTCCAAGCCTATCCTCAGAAGAGGGCTTGTGTGGAAGTTGATTTATCCAGGGATTTGAAAGAGTCTGTAGACATTCGAATTGGTGATATTAGACACACCCAGAAAGTCACATATTTCAATTTACCCAACATGTGCTATCGGTGCCAGTCAGCTGACTAGAAGATCAAGGACTGCCCTTTGATAGTTCCTCGTACATCTTCTCAGTCATGGGATTTTGAAAAGCCTCATCTAATAGAGCCTTTTGCTAAGGTTGAAACAAAGTGGACTATAGTTTCAAACTAGAAAAATAAGTCATCTAGTTCTAGGTTGGCTCCCAAGGCCCCTGAATGAACTAAACTACTTTCAAACCCTTCAGAGAAGGGGATAGCTACTCCTTCAGGAGTTACTTCTGTTGTTGTACAACCCAGGTCAAAGGCCACGCATCAGCCTGCAGTTGTTTTGTGTGCTCAACCAGGATTTTCCTCCACAATGAGGACTTAGTGGCAGTCTCACAACCTATCTCCTCCAACAGAAGAAGGAGAATATGTTCCTGAAAAATGGAGATTCTCTCCTTCTATTCATATTGGTTATGTTCCATAAGAGTTTTTGAAGAATAACTTCTCTTCCCTAGGTGAAGAGGATTGGGATTCTGTAAGTATGGAATAATTTCCCTGAATTTTGTCTCATGGAATGTTCGAGGTCTAACTGACCTCTCCAGGAAGTATTCTGTTAGGAATACTTTGAAGAATTACCTAAGGATTGAAGTGTTTTGTCTCTAAGAAGTTAAAATTTTAGGTTTTTTGCTTGCTTTGGCTTTTCGCTCTATTTGTCCAGCCAGTACTATGTTTTGCACTTTGCATGAGGCTGGTTGTGGTGGAGTTGCTACTTTTTTGGCCCCATGATTGCATTCTTGTGTGGTGCACCATGGGGTTGACCCCTCCCAGCGGGTACTCTGGGTTCTCAATATTGAGAATCATTCCTTCGGGATTATTAATGTTTATGCCTCTAATGATGTCATGGAGTGCTGCATGCTTTGGTACTGGATTGTTGATTCTTTTCCAATTGCCACCTAGTTGCTCTGTGGGGATTTCAACATGGTAGAGATGGTGTATGAGAAGAATGACACTTTTCCTTTTCGTTGGGCAGTGGGTGAAAGGGAGGCGTGGTTTTACATACGCAATAAATTGGGGATTTTTTATCCCAATATGGGTTGCCGCCATTCTCATTCTTTCTGGCACACTTGGTGCAATTACAGGGCTGGTTTTGACAATTTCTTTAAATGCCTTGATCATGCCATGATCTCAGCTCAATATTTTTTTTCCTTTACTAGTTCTTCCTTTCCAGTAATGCCATTAGTGGATGTGACTCTTTTTGATCACCTCCCAATTTATTTTCACATTAAATGGGCATCTTGTCAACCCCGTATGTGTAAGAATCAATTCTTCTTGAACACGTCTTTGCTTTGTCATGAGCCCACCCTGGCCCACATTCACCAAGTGTGGAATTTAGAGTGCAGGCCACCTAGCCATACAAGTTAGATTGCTTGGTGGAATGATGCCATCATTCATACTGCATGTTTCTTGTGCATTTATGGGTGTCAACTTGCTATCTTTTATCGACATTCTTATGAGGTCACCACTACTGACTTGCGTACAACTATGGAGGCTTTGGTGGCTAGTCATTTCTCCCCATCACATCAAGTCAGGGTGGTAGATTTAAGACAACAAAAGCAAGTGGTAGATAATTATACTGCTAGAGGCACTCAAATCAAAGCTCGACTTCATTGGCTCAAAATTGGTGATTGTGCCTCCAAAGAGTTTTTTTTTGGCCCTTCATGCCAGACACTCATCCCCAGGCATCAAAGCAATCAAAGATGGTATCTAGGTACTATTTGAGCTACTTGATATTCTCTAGAATTTTGTGCATCACTATGAGCAGGTTTTCACTGCTCAGGACCCCATGCTTGCATGCCAACAAGCCCTTCAAGACTGCCTTGGTGTTGTGCCACATAGGCTTTCTTCAGCCTAGATTAATTTTTGTGATCAATTGTTAAAAATTGATGATCTCAAGAAGGTAGTTTCCTCCATGGCCGATGATAAGGCTCCTGGGATTGATGGCTTTCCTTGTGAATTTTACAAAGCTCTTTGGGACTATGTTGGGAGTGACTTGCATCATGTTTATCTTGAAGCCTTTCAAACAAATTCTCTAGGAAATTTAATAAGTAAAAGCAATATTAAATTCATACCTAAGCTTAGGGATCCAGAGGATATTTGCAACTGGTGGCCCATCACGCTTCTCAATGTTTCTTATAGAATCATTATCAAAGCCCTGGCTCTGAAAATTTTCCACCTCTTGCCTCAGATTGTGCATCCTGAGCAGACTGGTTTCATTAAATCCAAGTTTATTCTAGATAACATTATTATAGTTGGGGAAGGCATGGAGTGGGCCCGGTGGTCGAACAAGAAAGCGATGTTCATTAAAATTGATTTTTCCAAAGCTTATGACTACATTGAATGGCCTTTCATTGTTTTGATGATGCAAGCCTTGGGTTTTGGGCCCAACTTTATACATTCTGTTTGTATGCTTTTTGTTAATTCTTTGGCTTGCATTTCCATTAATGGCCACCAATCTTCTTCTTTTGGTATTTTTTATTCCATTCGCCAGGGGTGCCCTCTTGCCCCTGCTTTGTATGTTTTGGTTGCTGAGGGCTTTGGATATCTCCTAGCCCATCTTGTCTCCCAGCAACATGTTAAGGGATCTCTCTCGGACTCCCAAGAACAACTTGTCAATGGCCACTTTGTGGATGATTCTTTTCTCACTCTCTTGGATGATGAATTTTCCATCACTGTTGCCCTTGATTGCCTTAATACCTTTTTTTTTACCTCTGATTCTGTAATTCAATGGCACAAGACCTTGTGTTATAGACAATCAATTCTTCCCACTCCTGCGTGGCTCCAAACCTATAACTGGAAGTGGATTGGGTAGGGATAAATCTTTTGGTTTCTAGGCATCCCCTTCACCTTTCAAGCTTCCCCTCAGGAGCTTTGGTAAGCCGTGCTTTCTAGGGTTCAGCAGAAGCTAGCCTATTGGATTTCTAAGCCTCTTTAACTAGTCAACAAATTCCAGGTGTGCTCTAAATTTTTTTCTGCCACTCACGTCTACTATGCTTCCTCTTGGGATCCTTCTAAAGCTTCCTACAGTAGGCTTAAAAATTTTCTTTGTGATTTTTTATGGGCCTCATCTAAAACCCACAAGTATTTTTATCGGGTCGCTTGGGATTTTTGTTGTCTCCCCAAGGACTCTGGAGGGCTTGGGTTTCTCTCCACTCAACAATAAGGGACTTCGCTCTGTGTCAAATGGATTATCTGAGCTCTCACTGGGGATGAAGCCTAGAAGATTCTCCTCAGGTATTGTATGCAGTCTGGTTTTCCTATTCACAGACCCACCTAGAAAGGAATCGATCTCCAAACCCTCCTGGTTATGAGGGAGCTGGTTCAAATTGTTGGCTCCTTTGTGGCCAAGAGCATCTGACACTCTTTGGAAACTATTAAGCTATGGCTCCGTTGGGCCGGGGCTAGATTTCATGATTATTTTTCCATCAACCAACATAACTTATGGTGGTCTCCCCTTCTGGCTCAGAATGGTCAACCCTTCGCCATGTCTCCTTGGCTCAAGGCCCTCAAATTTCATAGAAAGGGCATTCAAACACCACACCAACTCTTTCACTGGCCTACCATGCATCTCTTGCAATGGGATGCTTTTAAAGCCTAGTATAGTCTTCAAAACTAGGACCGTCCTACTTTCGACGGGCTCGTAAGCACAATTCTGGTAGACATGTTTCACAAAGTTGGCATTCATGGGCACAAACCTTAGTGGAAAGACTGGAAATGGTTTCGAGACACTTCTCTCAAGAGCTACAAGCCATGACTTGGTTACAAGTGGCTTTCACCCCATTTTCCTATGATCAGTTCCTTGAACTAGAGGTGGCTTCTTAATTCATCTACCCATAATTGGCATAAGAGGTTTTATGTCATTTAGTCTGCAATTTTTAATCCGAAGCTGACCCACTTTTCTTGGTGTATTATTTTTCAAGGCTTTCCTGTGGGTTCTTGACCCTCGCTGCCTTTTTTGTGAGTAGTCTGAAAGTTCTAAGCATCTCTTTTGGTTTTGTCCCAGAGCTCAATAGCTTTGGACTTGGATTCATGATTTCTTTCGGCCTTTTCGGCTTGAACCCTTCTCTTGGCATATGGTTATGTTTGGGGACCCACCTGGGACCCTGGCTAAGCTTGCCCAGCTTTGACACACTTTCAGGGTGGAAATCCTCTTCAATAGTTAGAAAGACATAAATGCTTGTATATTTTATCATTCTCATTTAGATGTTAATGTGTCTCTTAATGCTAAAGCAATTATTTTTTCTAATGTTCTCCTACAGATTCAAGTGCAAGGAAACAAGGTTGCACTAGAAATGGCTCACCTGCAAGTCCTCCTGGACAACTAGGGCAATGCCCCTTGTACTGTGGCTCAAATCCCTGATTCTCCCTCCTCCTCCCATGGTCGGTTACCTTCTCAGGGCTGGAAGCAGAGTGACTCTATGCGTTCCCGCTCCCAGCCTCCTGCTTGGCAAGATTCCCAGCCTCCCAGGCAGTCCCTTTCTCCTCCACCACATCCTAGTCAAGGCTGGCACTCTAGTGGTGCTACGGGGAGTGGTGGTGGTGGTTCTAGGTGGGCCTCTAATGCTCTGCTTGCTTCTAGCTCTGGCTAGCCTACTCATGGTAAAAAAATTCCATGGCTAGCTGTTGCAATCTCGCCTCGGCGCGAGGAAGATAAAAAAGATAAAGATAAAGATGTTGATGGTTGGGGTGCACCTCCTGACATCACTCCAAACCTTTCTAATGTATGGGGGGAAAATCTGAAGGACAGGGATCCCCCAAGCTCTACTGGCACTGCTTTGGCCACTTAATTTTATTTTCTATTATTAGAATTTTGGGCTAGGCCCATGTGATTAATATTTTGGCTTTTCTAGGCTCTGCCCATGTGACATTCGGGGTGTGCTTTTTCACCACCCACCCCTTTTTTGTGAATTTGTAATTTTATCTTTATATTAATATAGATATCTGCCTATTCATCAGAAAAAAAAGGTGTGTAATTAAATATTAACAATTTTTAATTTAAATATGGAGTGAAGGATGAGTTAGAAGAATATTTAGAGTAACATGATAATTAATATAAATAAATTATGAACATTATTTAATTTAATTAAGAGAACGATAGTAATAATTAAATAAACTTATTTATTTAATTAAGCTAGAAGAATTAGAAAAATGAACAATATAAATAAATAATTAAATTTATTTATATGTAGATGACTTTTAGAATATTGATTAAATAATTCATATTTAATTAATTAATAGGTTTGATTAACTGTGACCATTTTTAGATGTATACAATTTTCATTGCACTTTTTTTAATTTTTTAATTTTTTTATTGTTACCAAGATGCTTGTTTGTCAGGATTTCATCAAGGCAACAATTTTTTTATTTTATTTTTATTTTTTTGACTTTTCTATTTTATTTTTTGTATATTTCTCTTTTTGATTTTTTTTTAAAATTTCATGACTTTTTATACTACTTTTTTAATGTTTTTCCAGGTATTTTATACTATTTTTGATATTTTTCAAACATAGAACTTCTTGAGGTGGATGTTATTGGTTAGATCTTCAAGCAGGTCCCCTTCTGGCATTGATAACTGATATGCCCCTGATCCATATGTTGTAATGATGACGAATGGACCCAACCAATCGGGATCGAACTTGCCCTTCTTTTCATGATCTTGTTGATTACGAGGGTTTTCTTTGAGGACTAAGTCACCTACTTAAAAAGTTCATGGTTTGACCCTGTGATTGTAATGTGGGACATGACTTCTTGATAACCCTTTAAATGATTAGTTGCACTTTGTCACCGCTCGTCAAGCAGTTGTAGCTCTTGCAGTCTTGATACTCTGTAATCTTCATCATTTATGAGCCCCTTCAATGATACTCGAAGTGAGGGAATCTCAACTTCCAATGGAAAAATGCTTTCATCTCCATAAACCAAATCATACAAGGTAGTGCCTATTGGTGCGCGAATAATAGTTCTATATGCCCACAAAGATGGAATTAATTGGACATGCCAATCACAACCAATTTCATTCACTATTTTTTTCAAAATATTTAGAATTTTTTTTTAAAGCCTCTACTTGGCCATTTCCTTGTGAATAATAAGGCATAGAGAACCTGTTTTGGATGCGAAATCTTTCATACATTTCATCAATATCTTTGTTTTTTAAAGGTCTTCCATTATTTGTAATAATAGAGTTGGCAATGCCATACCGACATATGATATAGTTCAAAATGAAGGATGAAATTTGTTTGTCGGTAACAGTTGTTAAAGGAACAACCTCAATCCACTTAGTAAAGTACTCAGTGGTCATGATAATGAATTTGTGTCCATTGGATGATGATGGGTGTATCTTTCCAACTAGATCCAATCCCCACTAAGTGAAAGGCCATGTTGTGGTGAAGGGTTGTAATTCCTAAGCAGGAGTATGAATGAGATTCCTATGAATCTAACATTTTGAATTTTTTTTCACAAAGATGAATGAATATTTTTCCATGGTTAACCAAGTGTAACCCATTCTAAAAAGTTTCTTTTCCAAGGTTAGTCCACTTGAATGAGTCCCACAAATACCACCATGAACCTCTTGTATCATGCAACGGTTTCTTTAACTCCTCTTTGACATGTAACGCAACATGCAGGTGCATTTTTCTGAGTTTTGCTTCATAGGTTTTGGCCCTGGCCTAATGGATAAATGACGCATGATGAGGTTTTGATCTATTCCAAACATATCTTTGTATGACCATGCAAAATTGATTTGATTATTCTTGAGGAATTATGTGAATCTTGGGATTTCCTCTTCTGTCAATGATGCAGCAAGTTGTAAGACTTTGAGCTATTCCATAATACCTAAATTGATCGCCTCTATTGGTTCTATCAAAATAGAAGATCTCTCCTGATAGTGCTTAGGGAGAGTGTCATGTTTCCCATCTTCCAGTGCCTTTGAAAGGTTTTCACTATTGAATACGCTCTTTATTTTTCTCTTTTCGTGATCTAATACTTCCCTTGTTAGTTTTCAACATTAGATCTTTCTTTTATATTGTTAATTTTGTTAGAAACCAAGATCACCTACATGTAATCACCTGTCACATGCAAAAGACATGCAAAACCGAAGAAGATGTTCTGTAAACCTCAAAGTAAAAATACATTATTGAAAATCAATTAAATTACAAAGAGATCAATCCTTATGAAGAATATCAAGAAACACTAAAACAGAAACCCTAAATGAAACCCTAGTGTGCACACTTAATAATTACTCAATTATTAATGTGCTTAAGTTTAGCTTAAGTAACTAAAGAAATAAGTGACTTAATTAATTAACCAGTATGATATAATTAATAAAGTGTAATAACTTATTACTCTAACACCCCCCTTTAAGATGAACTTAGGAAGAAGCTAAAACACTAGAAGAAGATGCATGCAAGCAAAGATGGGTCTCAACAACTAGGCCTGATCAGGTACCCATTTAAAAATGCAAGAGAGAGGTAGAGAAGGAAAACCTAGTGGGAAAAACCCCCTACAATGAGATGACAAGCTACAAAGAAGCATTGGAAGTAGACTGTAGAGTAACACTGGAACCATAATCTGGCAAGCAAGGAAAGATACTTTTATCTACAAGAAACCATATTGGAATCATAATGATGCAACAATAGACCCAATGCCATAGAACACTTGAAATCTCCAAATGGGAACAACCCTGGAATCTATGAAGCAGCAGTCGATTATTGAAAGATGTATTACTGAAAACAAAGTGCAAAGACACAAGTTGCACCCTCCCAACTGCCAAAACATCCAAGTAATCTCCAAACAACCCATCGGGCCAAATCTAGACTAAATGATCAACCTAAGATAGATACAGAAAAAGTGCATGGACAGCAACATAGAACTCCTCAATACCTATCCAATGCCGCAAAGATAGCAAAAATCGAAGATCATGGGAAAAAGTTATGAGCTCGGAAGCATAAAATAAGAATCTAACTTCAAACAGAAATAAATGCAGTAAAATAAAAAAATACTGTAAAATAAACTATACCATAGGAAAGTTCTCAGAACCAGCTTTCCAACAATATCTTGTTTGCCCGATTTCAATACCGTATGCCCAGGTTATGCCAAAAAAAAAACCTGCTCTTTTAGGCAAATCAGGGCTAGGAGGGGGCAAAGAGGCCATACAACTGATGACATCATGTTGACGTTAGCACTTCACTAGAAAAAATTGATAGCCATCTAGCCATCATCGCAAAAAAATGCCCCCCTTGCAAAAACAATTTGGGCCCCTGGTCACCCATGTGACCGGGGCAGGGGCTAAAATCGGTCGAGGGTTAGGGGCCAAGTGCAGAGCTCCTAGTCCCCCATAGAACCCTGGCGGTAGAGGAGGAGCCCT
Organism: Sequoiadendron giganteum; assembly: GCA_007115665.2. Classification (NCBI taxonomy): domain Eukaryota; kingdom Viridiplantae; phylum Streptophyta; class Pinopsida; order Cupressales; family Cupressaceae; genus Sequoiadendron; species Sequoiadendron giganteum. The sequence goes on from VCHN02000014.1 coordinate 122,864,207, forward strand.
CAAGGGCTTTCGGTGGCCCCTAGTCCTCCATATGACCGGGGTGGAGCTATTGAGGGGCCCGCGGGGGGCTGGAAGGTGGTCGGCGACACTACAAGGTGCAGCCACCAACGGTGGTGGTGGGCCGATGGCCGCTTGGTGGCCGCTTGGTGGCTGCTGGGTGGCATCTCCCTCTATGCGAGCAGCATAGATTTATTTTCAAAAAAAACAATTTTTTAATTTTTTTTTTGAAAAACGAGCCTCCAAATGCGTGCTAGGGAGGCCGTACGGCCTCCCTAGCAAAACAATTTGCCTCAGAAACCAACTGCTCAAAAATGGATGATTTGATAAGAGTTTCTAGGGTTTAGGGGTGCTGCGAACACGATGGCGATGTTCGTTTGAGCCCATAGTGTCCCAAAAAATTGGCTACCCCCAGATCTTGCAAAAAAGATGCCTGTGGAAACCCTTGCACTTGAAACTCACTGAAATGTCATATCTTCAGATCATGAACAGGCAGTTGTAGGTCTGGAGCTCTAATAACATGTTAGAAACCAAGATCACCTGCATGCAATCACCCATCACATGCAAAAGGCATGTAGAACCAAAGCAGATGTTTTGTAAACCTCAAAGTAAAAATGCATTATTGAGAATCAATTATTACAAAGAGATCAATCATTATGAAGGAGATTAAGAAACCCTAAAAGGGAAACCCTAAATGAAACCCTAGTGTGCACACTTAATAATTAATCAATTATTAATGTGCCTAAGTTTAGCTTAAGTAACTAAAGGAATAAGTGACTTAATTAATTAACCAGTATGATATAATTAATTAAGTGTAATAACTTATTACTCTAAAAAAAATTGTAGCTGAGAAGCTTGGCACTTCCCTATCTTAGACTTTGATCCTTTGATTCGCTGGTGGAACTTGTTTCTGATTTGGATGAACAAATAAATTTTACAATGGTTTCATCATCTGGAAAAGTTGGGATATCAATTGGTGCAATTTGTTCCCAATCAATGAGTTCAGGATGGGCCAAGGGAAATGGATCATCAGGTTGGGTAAGGTCACTAGCCATTAAGGTCATTATACTATTATCATTCTCGTTAGGGGGAAGATCTATGATGGTGTCCTCCTTTTGATAATCTATCTTTCTTTGAATTGAATTGTCATCACTCAAGTCATGGTCGTTTGGTAGGATGTAGTCAAGTGGAGGCATTGAGCTTTCCCCTTGTGTGAGTGTGGGTGTATATTTTTGTATAACATCCACCTATTTGTCTCTCTAGAATTTATCATCAAAAATAGTGTCCCATTCATGTGCATTGGAGTCAGTGTTAGAATTGTTTTCTTGTATTCTAACAATTGTTTCGGCTAACTCCTCATTGGATTTTCTTTGTACCATTTCTTCCTTTACATCTTCACCATATCCTAACCCAATTTTATCTTTTGGGTGCATTGTTTTTACTCGGATAGGTTCAAAAATACCTTCTTTTGTCTTGCCTATAGGGCCATTTCCTTTATAACCCATTTGTTGCATTATTGTATAACCCTTTCCCTATTGTTGAGTGGGTAACTTGACATGTTGGACCAATTCATCTTCGTATTTATAGAGCCAATCAAGGATAGCCCTGTCTTCTATTTCATTTTCTTGAGTATCTGCCCTGATAAATCTTTGATCAAATTTGGTGATGGGAATTGAAGCTTGTGTGCCTCATGCTGAAGCTGTTGTAGCCTATTGTATTGATGTTGACTATTGACCATGGGATCCTAGAGACACAGGTAGATTAGAGAGACATAAATAATATTCTCCCACCCCATTATCTTTCAATTTTATCTTGGTGGAAAAATTCCTTATCATATCCCTTTCTTGTTCACTGTGTTTAGAAGTAGAAATGGCCAAAGCCTCTCTATTATGTGGTAAAAATGTGTTCTAAGTTGCTCTAAGGTTAGAACAAGTCTGACAGCTAATATGGTCCACCGGTATTGTTACTTCTTGTCCATCATATGGAAACTTGAAGCATTGATGATAAGTGGATGGAACTTCTTGTATCTCATGGATTCATGGGCGACCCAAGAGTATGTTATAGGATAGATCCTAATCTAGAACATGGAAAAAAATATTCTTCACAATAGGTCCCACTCTAATTGGTAGCATGATGAAGCCTTTGGAAGCTCTTTCCTCATCATCATATGCTTTGATTGTAATTTTCCTTGATGGATCTATAGATTCTTTTGAATATCCCAAAGCAAGGACCAATTTTAAAGTACAAATTTTTAATCTGGCTCCCCCATCTATTAAAACACATCTGATTTGGGCTTTATGAACCATGACCTCTAGATAAAGTGATGAATTATGGGGATGGCTCATGCAGGAGTCATCCTTTTCGGCAAAGGATAAACATGTTGGTGAGGACAAGTGTCCCACCATCCCTTGAAACTTATTGATATCCACATTAGGAGACAGTTGTGTCAACGAGTGCCTTTTCTAGAATGTCCTTATGTGCTACTAATATTTTGAGTAGCTCCAAGACATAAATTTGGGACGATGCTTTTCACAGTTGATCAACCAAATTGTACTAACTTGGAGGGGGAATCGACGACTTAGATGAAATTTCTTTTACAATGGTTTTAGCCTATCTCCTTGTTGTAGCATTGACCTCTCATTATTCTTGCTTTCCTTTGATCCTAATAGCATTGACTTGTTGATAATCGATGTAAATATGATTGATGATGGTTTCATAGACATGATTCACATGATTTCCTTTGTCACCTGAAGATTCCCCTTTCTGATAATTGGGGAGAGGATTCTTGAATGCCTGATGATCATCATTGGAATTATGTCTCTCAACTGTTATGGTATGGTTATCAAGCAAATCCTAAATGAGATTCTTTAACCCTCGGCAATTACTTGTCTTATGAACTTTGCATCTATGCCAATCACAATAGTATGAGTCATTCCATGATGGTGGTTTAACTCGAGGCTCATAATATCTTTCTGGTTGCAATATGAAATAATTTTGGTTCAAAAAATCTTTAAGAATTGATTCCAAAGACTGGCCCAAGGGAGTTGTTGGTTGTTTTTACTGTAACCAGGTTGATATTCTAATATACCTTGGGAGTTTCAAATTTGAATCAAAGGTAGCTAGAAGGACTTGGACCAATTGACAATGATTTTAACAAAAACTCCTACACTTTGGGCTTTGCAAGACCGGAGAGGGTGATCCCCTTAATATTTTTACAACCTCTACACCAATATTATAAATAACATTAACAACAATAGATAATCTCATTTAATAGCTCAACATAACAGGATAATACTAAATAGAATTGGTTCATCAATAATATAAACTATTGGGAGCATGAGATAACTACGACATTTCATAATTTAAAGTAGTCATTGATTTGCAATTTGTAGCAAGCTCTAAGTAAAGAAAAAAAGTATTGAACCTCAAAAATAAGTACAACCTAGATCAGTGCCATATACCATTGGGGGAGTCAAATTCATAAGTATTCAAAGGTTTATGACAAATTTAACACATAACAAGTAAGATCTCTGATAATATTGCCTTAGAATATCATCATTATGTATTCTAACCCATACTTCTTATCAAATCCTTATATAAAACATACCCACCTATGATCCCATTCAAGCATTTTAATTAATTATTTGAATTAAAGCTAAACTAAGAATCATACACACCACAACAGTGAGATGAACGAAACAACCCTTGATTATTTTATTTAAAATTTTGATATGCTTATACAATGGAGAGACATTGGTTTGAAATAATTTATTTTAATTCAACCACCAATATTATCACAAAACATCAAATTCTGATGAATTCAAAATCTACTACAGAATGACACAAAACCTAAATTGCATTTTCACTAAAACTATTAGGCTTTACAATTTCTCTGCAACTTTACCTAGACTCGACCAAAATTATCTAACTTGCTAACCCATATTTCTTGCCTTAAAATCCTTCTTATAGAGAATGAATGAGAAAACAAGCATCAGGCTAGAAATATGCATGTCACCGATCACTTGGACCGCCCCATGACATTTCAAAAATTTCTTACAATAGTTGAGTCCCTGGAGAATCTTCTTGATCACCCATCTGCTGAAAATGGTTGATGCATCAACCAAACTTCAAAAACCTATGCCAAAATTGCCATCAAAATACAACTAGAATCTTTTATAACTATAATGGCTGAGTTGTTAACCACTAGTAGCCAGCTCTATTTTACTCTTCCTCAGTTAAGTATTTATTTACCCATCTCTAGTATTCTTCATCGGTCAGTCAATCAAAGTTAACTACCTCATTCACCTTGGCACTATAAGTTGTGTACTTTACCACTACTTGATTCACTTATCTTTGAAAAGATTCCAAAAATGTGTTGGTGCTAATGATCTTGTCCATACAGCTCACCAGCAAGTCATAGTTTGATTCATAACAAATCAATCTAATTTGTGCATTGATGACCTCATCTGCTCTATCCTAGCACTGTTGCAATGATTTAACATTTCCCTATGCATCAATTATATTAGGTTAACATGTATTATTCCAATCATCAAAGTTGTTTACGAATTCTCTAATTTTCCTACTCAAATCATCTGGTAAGGCTTAAAAACCTTGCAATGAATTTACAAATATTTGAGTGGGCCTTAATGATTGGGGCCTATTATTTGTATCAAATCTGGAGGCTTTGTACATTACATCTAAATCCTTGACCCTAGGGATCCATTTCTCAACTAAGGGAAATACTACCTCCTTATCCCTACTAATATTCTTTATTGAATCAAAAAATAAAGAATATAAAGAATATATTAATGGAAATCTACCATCTATAGACACCTAAAAATGACCTAGGCCTGCGAACACTATTTTTCCACTTTCCACCCTAGCATAACTATAACATTTGATTTATGTCCCTAACACAAATTCAACTATTAATTAAATAATTCATGATTATTTAATTAATTCATAATCTTTCATTCTTCATGATTATTAAATAAATAAATCTTATTTATTTAATTTAATATGTTACTAATTATCAAAGTCTTCTAATAATTAAATAAAGACATCAATTTATTTAACTGACCCTTATCATAAATGTCTTCTTGATTATTAAATTAATATATTTTAATATATCTATTTAATATGTCACTAATTTCTAAATCCTCTCTTAATTAAATAAATTCATTTATTTATTTAATTAATTAACTACTTCTTCTAAATTAAATAATTATTTTAATTATTTAATTATGGCATGTGACATTTCTATATTTTTAAATAAAACAAATCATTTAAAAATATCTCACTGATTCTTCATTTAGTAATTAATTTCAAAAATCAATTACTAATTACCTCACAAAATCTTCTATTTTGAATTAATTTAATTGAAAAGGGAAATATTCTCCTACAATTCAAGTAATTTCCAAGATTATTGATTTTCTAAAATCTCATCCTCTTGTCTTCTAATTTTTACTAATTTCATCTCCACTGTCACATTGAGGATTTAATTAATTTAATTAAATCTTATTTACACCTATGGGTATTTTTCCCTAACTCTAATTGATGTTGTCTTATTGAATCTTGACCTTTGATTCTAGGGTATCCCTCAATCTCTCATCTTGTCTGTCCGTTCAAGATTGCATTTTCTATAAAATGACAATCTTGATCTCATTTTTGGATCCATGATTATTTATTTATGCTTTCATTATAGGCATTCTTCCATCATAGGGCATTTTATCTTAGATATATTATTGCTTGCATATTAGAAATTGATTTCTAGTTTGAATAGAATCATAGTAAATCCTTCAAAGGCATTTGTTAAGGCTAGGCATTAGAGAAGTTTGCTCATAAAGAAATCTGAGGGCAATCTGTCATTGCAGCAAAAGCTTAAGGAGGTACAATGGAAGGAATCATGGAATAGAGAAGATTGGTGAGATCATTCCGTTTCACATTATTCTCTTTTATATTCTTATGTATTTCATTGTTGATGTTTAAACTAACTTGTAGGTATAGCTAACTATTTGAATCCAATCTTGCAGGATTTTTAGATCATTACATTCGTGAACCTGACATTCCAACACGTCCTTTTTTGCATGTGTCGTACTTTTTTTTTGCAGGTTCAGGGTATAAAAAGCCACATTTGATAGATACTGCGACACAAACGCTCTGCTGTGCCGCATTCACATTCACGTGTGACAAAAACACTCTGTTTTGCCGCATTAGATACTTAGAAAGCCGCATCTGTCATGATGCATTTGACAAGCTGCATTCAAAACCTCGCACTGCAAACAACTGGTAAAAATGCAATTTTTTAGTTTTATTTCTTTTTGTTTATTGTAAACTGGATCTGACGTGACCGCGACCAGTATTCCTTTTTTTTTGTTATCTTTTTTTTTCTTTAAGGGTAAAATGAACCAATCCTAGGATAGACACACTTAAGGTTTGAATTTATCAACCCTAGGGTAGGCATTTTTTTTAAATTTGGAATTTATCAATCTAGGATAGTCACCACACAAATTGTTGTTGAATTAAAATGAACACCATGTCTGTGTGAAGCAACATCTTCACTTAGATTAGAAAATATTTTGTTGTGGGTCTAAAATTGAACAATTGCTTTATGTGTTTTGGATAGTAGGCATATGCTCTCCCCTTTATTGGGTGATCAAAAAGCCAGACCTATCTTTTTCTTTCATACTTATGCATTTATTGTTTTCATACAACCCTTAGAAGGCCTACCGTAGTGGGAAAAAGTACTCACCCTACGGGAACGACCTAAGTGGGAACACCTAAAGCCAAGGTTTCCAACCCACTATAATCAAAAGAAAGTTGTTGATGAAAATCCAACTTGATAGGATAACCATCCCCAAAACCTTTGTTCTAAAGGTTGGGAGGTCTCTCGAGGGAGTATATCCATTACCACACTGAATGGAAAGACTTACTAAGAACCTAGTGTAGTCGCCAGCCGTGTCAGTAACCAGACATCCTTTCATTCACGATGAAAGGGGAGGGAAGAATCTCCCCCCAAGACACTCACCATATAATCGCCATGGATTGTTTGCTCAAGGGATTCGGTATCCACTTCCATCACCTTGAGTATGCACCTAGAAAAGACAAAAACACGGGTGCCCTCTAGGGGGTGACAAGGCTGTGTGAGTCGACATGATTTTAAGATGTGGGTTGTGATTGTGAGGATGACCCACTTGACTTTTAAGAGTTAGTTTGTTTGAACAAGCATTTCTCAATTTTGATTTCTGTGTTTTTCAAGAATTATTAAAAATCTTCAAAAATATATATATATATCACAAAAAATTGGTCAAAAACTGCAAACTGTGTTCGGGTTCTTCCCTAAAACTTCATATTGCGATGGAAGTGCTTTGCTGCACTGCATTTGACATCTGGAAAACCACATTCACTCTAATGAGCCACATCTAAGCCATCAGGAGCCACACTCACTCTGTCAAGATGTAATCGACAATTACAGAGCCACATTTGCAATCAGCAAGCTGCATTCGGTTAATTGAGCCACATTTGCAAGACACAAAACCGCATTTGCAACACTGTGTCACATTCGACACTTCTTGAGCCACATTCAATTCAATGAGCCACATTTTCTCTATTGCAACGCATTTGCTAGACTTTTCAAACAATTTTTCACTGTCAAAAATAGAAAGTTCACAACCTGTCTACAAGTCAATCAGATCTTTCTTCACTGTCACATTCCAAACCAAACTCTGACTTGCTCAACTTTCCATCCAAACAATTGCATACTTAGATACCATTTTAGGCTCATAATAGGTCACTTTCATTAAATTGCATTAATAGTTTCAACACTTCCTTAGACACTCACTTTGGCAGATTTTAGGAGTTGACTCTTGCCATTAATTGTCGAAACTTTGCATTCATGAATAGGTTATCATTGGACCCAAGTATCTTTGTCATTTTCTCAATCCTTTGGTGAATTATTTCCCACTCAATAGTCTATTGTGGAAATTTCACTTTGTCCTAGTTATAGTCCTTCCATGGTCCATTGGTTTTCCAAAAGTTGAATCATTGCAAAAACTTTGTTTGTCCAATTTTGTCCTCTTTAGATTTTTCACTAGTAAGTGCATCTTAGGATCATTTAGTTTGCATATCATTTGCCATATCTTTAGTATCACACCACTCGCATGTCATAGAGCATCATTTTAAAAATCCAAAAAAAAACCAAAAACATAGTCTCATATTTAGATCATTTTCCTCCATCATCCCGAGTTGAGCAAAACTTTGTATGGTTGAAACTAGACTACAGAAAAAGAAAAGACTCATGGATTCCTTTGGAAAAAACAACAACTTTCCTGAATTCACAACTGGCATGCACTCATTTCCCAATACCATGAATAATCCTTGTTTTGACATGGAAAATTCCACAATCAATCCTTTTAGTGAGATGAACATGCCATCATCTCCCTCACATATTTTTGAACCATTTATCCGACGGGATCAAAATGGGGATGTCTTTGAAGAAAACATATTAGCTGTCACTCAACATCCAAAAGTTGTTGCTTTTGTAGAAGAAGTAGTCTTAAATGACTCTTCTAGATTCCTAGCTATTCTCCTTGACCAAAGGGCTAAGTTACCAAAGGGTTTTGACCTTAACACTCTTAGAGAAAGTTCTCCCACTCCAACATCATACAATTCATCCATGGGAGCATCCTCATAGAATGTCATCAACACACTCAATTCTACCTCCCTTGGTCATACCACTACCACAACCAATACAACATCTATTGGGGGATCATCTTCCCAAACCAACAACACATCACAATCCATCCCCCAACAAACATCCACCATTCCTTCACAAACAATCAGGGCAACCACATCAAACCTCTTAGGAACTACATCTAGTTCCATGAGTACATCAGAAAAGCTACTATTAGGTTCTTCAAGTGCCATTGCAACCAACTCATCTAACCCATTTGGGAGAAATAAACGAAGATTTTTCATCCAAGGCACCCAATCCACTTCATCACAAGTCAACACTAGCATTCCTATGACCCAAAACACCAACACTCCTCAAGGTCATAATCTTTTATTTGGGCAAGGCAATCAAGGCACACAATCATATAATCCATTTGGGCATCAAAAAGCTCAAAATCAACAAGGCGCTCCATCCTGCACTCAATCTGGCAATCAACAAGGTCAAAACCAACAAGGTCCTCAAATCTAGTCCAATATGGTAGGATATCATATTCCCACTTATGCTTCTCAAATCCATACGCAGTAGCACATCCCTAATCGAAATACCCATTTCCAACAACTGCCTAATCACAACACTCATTTTGCTCACTAACAACCCATTCCAAATCATAACATCTCATCACAACAGCAGGGGACTCAAGCTGCCCCTATCAACAACATAGGTGATGCTACCAACCATCCAATGGTAGAAGCACTCACTCAACAACTCACTGCTCTTCAAACACAAGTGGAGACCTTGCAACAATCCAATAAAAATTCATACATGTCACATGACTTGTGTCCTTATCCGTTTGACACAACTTTATATATGCCACCATTTCCTCATGGATATGTGGTCCCTCATTTTCCCAAGTATAAAGGCAAAACGAACCCCCTTGAACACATAAGGGAATTCACAACCAGTTGTATTAACATTGCTTATTGGTAAACTTATCTCATGAGGCTCTTTTCTAGAAGTCTTGGGGGTCATGCACTAGAATGGTTCTCACTCTCGCCTAAGGGAATAAAAACTTGGGACGAATTGGCCAACAAGTTTGTCAAAAACTATGCTTACAATATCGACACAGACATTGACATCGCCTCCTTATGCAAACTTACCCAAGAGGATGCAGGAGAGACTTTCATTCCATTTTTTCAAAGATGGAGAACCTTAGCAAGTAGATGTCCGATAGAAATACCCAAAAAGGAGAAAGTAACCATGTTTGTACAAAATTTCCTTAGACCACTAAGGTATGGATTACAAGTACATTGTTGCACCACTTTTGTTGACCTTGTTGAAAAGGGGGTTCAACTGGAAAAAGCCTTGATTGCCAAAGGTGAACTGAAATATGGTGGAAAAACCATCAACACAACCACCAATAATAACCCGAGTAGCTCAAATGACAAAAACAAATACTGGGTTAAGAACAAACACATCACAAGTGATGGTGTAGTTGATGCAAAAACCGTAAATGCAATAGGTCATGTACTCAAAATCAAAGGAGTACACAATCAAAATGCACCTATAACTACACCATCACCAACTACCAACGCTCTTCAAAATAATCATACACAATCTAATCAAAGGCAGTTGCGTCAACCACGACAATTTCAAAAGCGTACATTCACCCCGTTGGGTGAACCCATCGAAACTGTCTTAAAAAAACTTCTCCAAAATGACGTCATAACGCGGGAGGAGCCGAAACAATACGACCCTAGTCAATTCAAGCCGTCATGGTGGGATGATAGTTCATTTTGTGATTACCACTATGCCAAAGGGCATAAAAATTCTTCTTGTCACCAATTGTGAAATCTGGTGCAAGATCTCATAGAGAACCACACCATTGAGTTGGATGGTCAATCTTTTACATCCTATGTAGATCATACCATACACAAGAACCCACTACAAGATCATGGTAATTCTTCCTCATATGGCACCAAGCATACAAACAAACAAGCCAACCATATCCATCCAGCCTATAATACTTCTCATCCAACATACAGTTATCCTGATGGTACTATTATTAACAATCTTCATGCTACTAATGAAGATGAATCTATTAATACCATCAAAATCAAAAGAGCCCTAGAATGTAATGTGACTACGCGTAAAGGCAAGGTCACTATCCTGGGTCCTTCTGCCCATCAACCAAAGATCACCATACCTGGTCCATCCGCTAGACAATCCACCCCAAAACCGGAGTTCAACATTGTTGAGCAGTTAAATAAAACACCTGCTCAAATATCCATTCTTGAACTACTTCGTATATCACCCACGCATAAGGCCATCCTTGATAAAGTACTGAAAGAGTCAACCGTCCCAACCAACATTGATGTTAACCATTTTGAGACCATGGTCGGATACCTGAATTCACTTCACCATATCACCTTTTCAGACAGCGACTATTCCTCACCCAAGCCATCACATAACGATGCCCTCCACATTGAAGTCTTCATCCACAAGCATAAGGTTCGATGAGTCCTAGTAGATGGCAGAGCAGGATTGAATATCTGCTCTCTAAAATTGGTCAAAGCTCTTGGTTTTTCTGAGGCATGTGTAGATGCTAGCAAAAGCATCATCATCAAAGCATATGATGATGAAGAACACGCTTCTAAAGGTGTTATTAAAATTCCACTCCGAGTGGGACCGGTCATCATAGATACCACATGCCAAGTCCTGGATCATGATATCCACTATAATATATTACTTGCTCGCCCTTGGATCCATGCTTTAAAGGCAATTCCATCCATATACCACCAATGCCTCAAATTCCCTTTTGATGGAATTGAGATCACCATCCCAAGCAATCCTGATCCATTCCAATACTGCACCAACCTACGAGCTACTGCTGAGCACCAAGTACCCATCAATCAGGAGGCCTCATCTTCTACCACACCATCTCCATCGCCTTCCATCCCAAGTAAAGATATTTAGATCAAGGACCTCGGTTGTGGGGAATTCAAATTAAACATGGCTTATTGTATAACTACAATACCAAAGCCACCTAAAGTCTATGGCAGACCATGTTTTGCAATTGAGCCCAAAGTAACTTTCAACGTTCCACCAAAAAGTGTTTTTACATGGTGGGGTGATATGCGTGATGAAGACATCATTGACATGGATAACTAGATCTACAAAGACCCAATAGAGTTATCTCCACTACCATTGTATCTTTATGGCAAAGGATATGATATATACAAAGCCCAAGGTTTTGATGGGACAAGCGGCCTTGGAAAGAACAATAATGGAAGAAGGGAACCTATTATTATAATGGCAAGACCAAGATACATAGGTCTAGGGTTCAACCAACTCGGAACTGACGATCAAGGTATCTATGAATTTTCAAGTAAGGACGTAAAGGCAATAGAAAGTGTCGGGACAAGCGAAGAATCCCTAACCGAAATGGACTCAAATGAATGGGAATGGGGATTTGACAAAATTGTCAGTGACTATGACATTGATGAACTATTTTTAGAATCGGGCCAACCTTCCTTTGAAGAACGATTTTGCCAGCAATATAACATTGACCCTATTGATCGACATTCTAAAGACAAGAAATGGGTAAGCATTCCTTGGAACCTAGAAGAACATAAAGTGTCGTCAGCAATACCTGAATCATCTCACCCCATTCTTGAGCCCACCCATGAGCCTGACCTATATGAGCCCATTATCCGTACTTCTGAAACACCTACTACTAGTCATGATGCTGATAATTTCATCCCATATTATGATTTTGAATTTGATTCATTTAACTCAGAGTATGGACCATCCATTGCATCGGACGCGGAAGTGGAAATTGAAAACTTTTCCTTTACACTTGAGGAATCAATTTGCACACTTTCCGCATCATCCCCATCCTTCACCAACACTGACGATGGAATCCCCCTTGTGTACCCACAACTGATCGACTGGGACCAACAAGATCCACTGGTGATGGACATATTTCAGAATGACGAGGCAATTACAGAATTCATGGGACTAAGAGAAGGTATTCCATGGGGGGACCACAAAACATGATTCTCCATTGATCTCAATTGTGCAGCTTACTTCGGGGAGACTGTGCAATCCTCGAGTCGCAAAAATGCAAAAAATAAAAAAGAAAAAGAAATGCCTTTAGGTGAAAACCACAAGGCACCTTATGGCAATAAAATAGTAAAAACAAAGGACGTATCCAAAGGTGAAAACATCTTTGAGGCACCTAAGGATGGAGGATTGGACTTTCTCCCCGTAACACAGGAAAAATTGGCCATGCTCATTGAGGATACAATAGAGGTTAACATAGCTACACCAGAGAATCCCAAAATGATTCTCTTGGCTGCATCATTATCAGATGAAGAAAAACCTGAGTTTACACAATTCTTCATAGAAAGAAAAGTCAACTTCGCATGGTCATATGCTGACATGCTAGGGCTTGATCCTGAATTGGTTCTTCATCATCTTCCTTTAATCCCAGGAATCAAGCCGGTCAAACAAAAGTTGCGCAAGATGCACCCATAGATCGCATTACTTGTCAAGGTGGAATTAAAAAATGTACTGGATGCTGAATTCATAAGGTCAATTGATTATGTAGATTGGATATCAAACATTGTTCCTGTTACCAAGCTGAATGGATAAATCTGTATTTGCACGGATTTTAGAGATTTGAATAAGGCATGCCCAAAGGATGATTTCCCTCTACCAAACATAGACATGATTGTTGATCTCACGACAGGATATGAGATGCTATCTCTCATGGAGGGTTTTTTAGGCTATAATAAAATCAAAATTGCAACAAAGGATCAACATAAAATAACATTCACTTGTCCTTGGGGAACATACTATTGGAACATCATGCCTTTTGGTCTAAAGAATGTAGGCGCTACATATCAGAGGGCTATGACAACAATCTTCCATGACATGATGCACATTCTAATGGAAGATTATGTGGATGACCTATTAGCCAAATATTTCACAAGAAAAGATCATCTCAAAGTCCTAAACAAAATCTTTAGATGGCTTGAGGATTACAAGGTTAGATTGAACCCAAAGAAGTGTGTCTTTGGAGTCACTTCAGGCAGGCTACTAGGATACATTGTTTCAAGATGAGGCATTGAGGTTGATCCCGCAAAAGTAAAAGTAATTCTGGACATGCCTCCACCAAAAGGAATCAGTGAGTTGTGCACACTTCAGGGCAGATTGCAGTCTATTCATCATTTCATTGCACAGTTGGTAGACAAGTGTCAACCATTCAAATATCTACTATGCAAAAGCAATCCTTTTGTATGGATAGATAAGTGCAACATAGCCTTTGACCAAATAAAAGAATATCTATCAACACCACCAGTGTTAATGCCACCTATTGAGGGAAAACCATTGATCCTATATGTCACTGCAACAAAAAATGCACTGGGGGCATTATTAGCACAAAATGACCAGCAAGAAAAAGAAATATTCGTATATTATATCAGTTGCACACTAATTGGATATGAGCTCAATTACACAACCATGGAAAGGGCATGCCTTGCAGCTATTTTCACGGCACAAAAATTGAGACACTATATGCTGAACCATCAAACATATTTAGTGGCAAAGATTGACCCATTAAAATATCTTATGAGTTGAGCAGCACTAACAAGTCTTTTGGCAAAACGGGTCATGATTTTAAGTGAATATGACATATAGTATGTGGAGTGCAAAGCTATAAATGGTCAAGTCATAGTAGATCAATTAGCTGATGCACCAATCCAGGCCACTCATCCTCTGATAACTGATTTTCTGGATGAGTCTATTTTTAATGCAGAACCAGCTCTACCATGGAAATTATACTTTGATGGATCCCACATTGGTCACGGATCAGGAGCAGGCATATTATTAATCACACCACAAGGGGATTCAATTCCTAAGTCATTTCGAATTGCTTTCCCTTGTACAAATAGTATTGCAAAATACGAGGCATTGGTCACAGGTCTTAAGATAGCAATCAAATGGAAAATTCAAACATTTCTCATATTTGGAGATTCTCAATTGGTCATCAATCAAGTGAATGATGACTATGACACAAAAGATGAGAAGTTGCTTCCCTACAAAAGAATGGTGGATAGTTTCTTGATGTATTTCAAAATGATTGCATTTGAAAAAATCCCAAGGACACAGAATAAAGTAGCCGATGCAATGGCTACCATTGGATCTCTCCTAGAGATCCCTAAGAATGTGTCACAATTTGAATTCTTAGTGGAACAACTGCTGATGCTTGCATACGATATTCCAGAGTCCGAAATGGTGTGCGAGATTGTTGGTCCTAGTTCACCTTGGTATCAGGACATATACGATTATCTTAAATCCCAAACCCTCCCACCCAATTTGTCTAACAACCAAATAAAATCCTTCATCCGAAAAGCAGCCAGACATACCATCGTCAGTGACACCTTATACCGTCATGGCTTTAACAACACCCTTCTTTGTTGTCTCAACACTGATGAAGCCCAAACAACTTTATGAGAAGTACATGAGGGTATATGCAGATCTCATTTGAGTTGTCCAACCTTATCTAGGAAAGTCACAAGACTGGGATACTACTGGCCAACATTGGAAAAAGATGCTCTTCAGTTTGTCAGAACATGTTAGAAATGCCAGGTGCATAGTGATCTGATTCACGCACCTGCACAAGAATTGAGACTTATCACTTCTCCATGGCCTTTTGCACAATGTGGACTCAATCTCATGGGTAAGATCCATCCATCCTCGTCTAATGGCCACAAATTCATAATAACCGCCATTGAATATTTCACTAAGTGGATTGAAGCCGTTCCTCTCACTTACATCACTGGTAAACAAATATCCAAGTTTATTCTAAATTACATCATCTGCCGGTATGGTGTCCCCCAATCCATCATCACAGATAATGGTAGTCCATTCAAAAATCAGGACGTTCGTGAACTCTGTGAGTGATTCCACATCCAACACCATTTTTCCACTCCATACTACCCACAAGGTAATGGCCAAGCTGAGGCATCCAACAAAACAATTCTTCGCATTCTAAAGAAGACCGTCAATGACGCTGGCCGAGATTGACACCTACAACTCAATCATGCTTTATGAGCCTATCGTACTAGCATCTGTACCCCCACTGGAGCTACTCCATTTTCCCTGGTCTATGGATCTGAGGCCATATTACCCATCGAGGTCGAAATTCCTTCTCTCCGAGTGTCTTTGAAAGGAATGATTGATGATGAAAAGTACAGACATACATGTCTCCATGAGCTAGAAATGCTACAAGAAAGATGACAAAATGCCTTAAATCATCTACAAGCATATCAAAACCATCTTTGCAAAAGTTATAACAAAAGAGTCATGGTGAGAAAGTTCAAAATCAGTGACTTGGTTCTCATGCAGAATCCCAAAAATCAAGCAAACCGTGAAAAGCCTAGCAAGTTTGAGGCTAATTGGCTTGGTCCTTATATCATTACTATCACATTTGGTTCTGGAACTTATCAGTTGGCCACACCTGATGGAGAACAGCTGAAAGAACCCATCAATAGCTTACACCTGAGAAAGTTCTACACATAGCATCAAAGAGCTGAGCTGAAAACCTACAAAAAATACAAAAAATCGTCCCTTGATGAAAACCTGGCAAACAGGCGCTTTGGATAAGTACCATGGTGAAAACCTAGCAAATAGGCACCATGTGTAGTCGATCATTCCTTCACCATCTACTGTTACTCAAATCAACCTTTACCCATTTGTCATAATCACAAAGGCCTGACACATTCATGACATCCGTCCTAAGTCTTGTCAATTTCGACCATGGTTAACATTTGATTGACATCATTCCTTGCATATCCTTGCATTTACCTTGCATCTACCTATCTCCATATCATTGAACTTGGGTATTCCTCGACCTATCTAGGGGCAAGAACTTTATCATATAACTGTAGTGGGTGCTGCACATAATCCTGCATTCTCAAAAAGTCTTGAAAAAATCATAAAAATCTCAAAAAGTCCTGAAAAAATCATAAAAATCTGAAAAAGTCCTGAAAAAAGACCTAAAAATCAAAAAGCATCTTGAGAAAATACAAAAACATCCAAATCAATGTCAAAATCCAAAATCAAAGTCAATTTGATCAATTCAATCGATCACGTCATTCAATCTTTTGTCCATGTCCGAACTACGTTGTCTTTGCGCATTTGCTACATAGGCAAGATTCATCTTTGAATCCCTGAGACATTAGGTCAATCCTTCTAGGTTTGTAAAAATAAATCATGATTCAAACTTCTATCCTTTGGACAATATCATTGGTTGTGTCGAACTACGAGGTCTCTGAGTGCATGACGTAGGCAAGGCCATCAATCGATGGACCCTTGAGGCCGCACTAGGTCAGTCCATTAGGGTTCTTGGAACAATATTTTCACACACGTCAAGCTATCTTCGAATCAAACTCTCTTTATATCAATGGAATCTTATGTCAATCTTGAATTACCAGTCTATCAAAAATCTATTTCAACAGAATACTTTCAGTCAATTTAGCATGTCAAAATCATATCAAAACGGTTTATCATGGCAAAGCTTTAAGTTCTTCTTCAGATGTGTCCTTCTAAAAAGCAACTCTCGTCAACCTCTTTATGCTTTTGGATGTTTCTTTCCTAAGCATCATCATCATCTAGCATTTTGATGTATTCTCCTAACTTCGAGAATCAATCTCCTAGATATCAACCTCATTTAAGATTTGTCCTTCCTAAATTTGATATCGCCCGACACTTAAAACAACACCTAGCATTAAAACACGTGGCAAATATTTTTTTTTTTCTGTCTTTTGATAATAATCATGATAGTAGTTCCTTATGTCCTAGGAACCATGACATATCATGATGATTATCCTTGTCTTCATATCACTCTGCTATTAGTTTCTCCACGATGTCCTGACTTCAGGATTTAGAGAAGCAATGACATAGTATGATGATTTTACTATTTTTTTTTACCATCATGTGGCTAGTTTCTCAAGGATGTCCTATCATCATGATTTAGAGAAGCAGCGACGTCTCATGATTGGTTGGTTTTTCTAGTGGTTGGTCATGATAAAGTGACTAGGGGCAACTGTGTTCCTTGCATGAGTCATGATCGTCCTTGTCTGCGGCCATTGATTCATGTGATGGTTCGACCTTGCACACTATTGATCTATGTCATATCATAGTGTTTGTCAACCATCATGAAATTTTCGCCCAATGATGATTAAAGAGAAACAACTAGAATAGCACTATAGCAAAGATTTTGAAGGATTTTTATTTTTTTACACTAACATGCATATCTTTCTTCGCACTAACATCCATCTTCATCTTCTCTTCTCTCATTCTTTGACGATATCCTATGACATACAAAAACAAAGTTGCATACATAATGGCATAATCATTTCATATTCACATCTGCATATATCAGATACCACAATTCACATTGCATAAACATTATCATTTGCATCCATTCATAAAACCATCGTTTGCATCAACATATAAGCATCATAAATAAAACATTTGCATCAACATATAGGAATCACATCATCATCACATTACACAATGCATACATACATAAATCACATCCATATTGCATTCATAAGCATAACATAAATACATCTTATAGCATCACAAAAGCATCACATAAGCATCTCATAAAAGTACAGAATCCATAAAACATCACATCATATGGACCACATCAAAACTGCATTGCATATATATAATCTCAAAAATGTTGTCATAGGATAGAGTCAAATGATATCCCAAAAATAGAGCTTGCAGGCTCAAATATCAAAGCATACATATGTCTAATACAAGTCCTAGGATGGCCCTCCTCCATCTCGTGGAGGTGACTGTGCCTGATCAACCACGTGAAAGGTGACCTAAATAGGAGGGGTATCCTATGTTTGACTCTGTTACCCTGAGGGATCGGTAATGGGAGGATGACTCTACTCTGCCTGATGTCTTGATGACACTAATCTATGTCCATGCTCTGATATGTGGTTGTGACCTGATGAATGCATATGTGAGCTATGTGATCTATGGCCCAATGACTGCCCTGATGTAGTTGACCCCCCCGCACTGGTATGACTACTGTTGTGTGACCTGCTGCTGTGTGTCTGACTACCACTACCTATCTTGCTGTGAGATCGAGACAACCCTGGGTCCTGTCTATTTGGCAGAACGACCTACTCTGCCCTATATCGGCCCCTGCTCTCTGCTACCCTAGCCAACTCTTGAGCCATGTCCCATGTCGGTCCTGTGCATAACCCGACAAACTCTGTAACCCACCGCTCTGACTCATGTCGCCGAATGATGGCCTGATCCCTCTCAACTCGAGTGACCTCCAACTCCGCTGCCAAGGCCTTGTTCTAAGACAAGGCCACATCTAGTCTGCTCTGCAGATCAGCGATCCTCTAGTCAACCATGGCATCCATGGGAAAAATGGGTAACCTATCACCCTCGTCATCCCCAAAGACCATGCGCTCCCGAAGCTACTGATCTATCTCGTCCTCCTCCTCATCCTCCTCATCTCTCTCCCCCTCGACCTAGACCTCCTCCACATCTATGTTGGTAGGATGTCCCCTAATAAGTGGATCCACCTCCTCTCTCTCTGCCACCTCTACCTCCACTCTATCCTCTGCCACCACCTCCACCTCCTCCTCACCTCCTCTAGCCTCCTCGGCTCTTGCCTCTGGCTCTATCTCCTCCCCCTCCTCATGAATAGGTGATAGTGGTACTCCACCTACTCTCTGGCTAACTCTCCTGAGCTGCCTCCGCCCTCTACCATCCCTCCTCCTCCTCACACCCCTCCCATCTCCTCCACCTCCACCATCTCCCCTCCCATATCCTCCACCTCCACCATCTCCTCCACCATCTCCTCCACCTCCTCCATCTCTACCCTTGGCACCTATTCCATCTCTCCCTCCATCTCTACCACCTCGACCTCTCCTCGGTACCCGCGGAATAACTGATCTTCGATCAATGGGTGGTGGACCATCTGGATCTATCAAAGGAATGGGCCTGTGAACCTGCCACTAGGTGTCGAACTCAGTCGATGTACCCGCATTTGCTAGACCCCCTCTCCATACCCATTGAACTGCCACCAGGCTATCAACTTGTGCCTCTACCACTATGACTGATATGGGTGGCCCCCACATGGTCTCTCGCAAAGATCGAGCATACTGTGTTGTGCCTACTGGCACAATCTACTACTCCCCAAACTGTCGTAGTACCCGCTTGGGTAGGTACATCTCAATAAACCTCTGAGTCTGAACTATGCAACCAATAAGGTATCGAAACTATCAACAGAAGGATAGGTGACCATCCTCATCTGACCAATGAGCACAATCTCTATATGGCCTCTAGACAAAACTGGTCATCGTGTCTATCCGATGATGCCAGTACCCGATATCTCCAACATGAGTTTGGCTGACTGAGCCTACATACAGATATACATATGGCATCCCATCACCCAACTGCTACATCTGTACTAGCGGTCGAAAGATGGGAATATGCTCCCATACCCAAATCATGAGCAATGTAGTCCTGTAGTTGATGTTGTGCCCATGGAGGTAGACTACCTCGTGCAACTGGTGGTACAACATGGCCAACAAGCAGGGCCCCCAAGCAAAAACAGTCCTCTGTGACCTCATACGAACAAGAACATCCCCCCATCCAACGAGAAATCCATGACCACGATGATCTGGGATCAACAATCTAGTGATCAGGGTCATAAGTATGGCATCAAATCTGGGAAACCGACCGACTACAACATCCCAACCGATCTCGTAACCATCCAAAGCTAACTACCCACCGTCAGCACCCTCATATCTCTCTGTCAGGACTTGTCATCCTTGGTGTGGATCATAGACCACCCTCTCTCCACTGATCAGAATGCGGAGAATGTGGTACACATCCTCTAAGGTGATAGTCACCTCTCAAGTAGGCAAGTGGAATGAATAGGTCTTAGAATGCCATTTCTCACAAAGAGCAGTAAGCAAACCTTTGTTTGCCTGAATAATGGGCATATATGTCACATGGTATAGGCCTAGGGCCATCAGCTGCTACCTCTATCTATCGCTGAGATGATCTCAGAAAGCATAAGTAGCTGGCCGAAACTCTCGGGTATAAATTGGTACAAGCCGACTCTGCACAAGGAAAGGGCCAAGGATTAAAAACATATCGAGAAGCATTATGCAAATTTTTGTACTATTGGCAAGTCAAGGGCACAGAGAAGTTAATCTAAGCAAAAGTCCACTCTAGTCAACTTCAATTGCATCGCGTTGACCGCAAATGCATCACAATAATTCATTTGCGGCTCAGGGCAAGACAAATGCATTGCAATATGTCAAATGCATCATTCCACAAGGCAAATGCGCAATCAAACATCGAATGCATCATTTCATCTATCAAATGTGCGATCTAACAATGCATTCATCATTAGGCTTATCAAATGTGTCACACATTAACAAATGCATCACAAAGTTATTGATTGCGTCAAAAATTTATCAAATGCGTCGCAAATTTATCATTTGCATCGCAATTTGGCGAATGTGTCACTCACCCTCGCCAATGCGCAATCGCACAAAATAGACTAGTCTACCCATCGCACTTGTGTCATGATGCAAGCAAATGTGGTGAACGCGAAAGTGATTGTGGCTTTTGGCGATAGCGTTTGCATCACACCACATTTTGATTCCTGCCCTTTTGACCCTCATAAATGCAAGAAATTTAAAATTTTACAAGTTGGATAAGGTACTTACCAGTGCACTTTCGCCCTCGGGTCGTCAAAATGAACACATGCGGTATCCATAGTGTGTAGTCGTAGGGATCACCATCCTCGCTCAGAGCTCTGATTTCTAGAAATTTCTAAATAACAAATGAGAAAATGACATTTGGTTTAACCTTTTCAACCTATTTATAGGCTTAAAATTAGGGTTTTGACCTAATCGGCTGTACTGGAGGCTCATTGGACCACCTTTGACTGGCATTTTGGCTGACTTGGCATCCTTCTTTTTCGCAATCATTCACGCCCTTGTTTATCTGGTAATTATTCGAACTAATCAGGATATTTTCCAAATTTTTCTGACCCCGGGTCAAAATTCAAAAATTTTCCCGAGGGGGCATAGGCATTCCATACCTCCGCTGGGGCATATTCTGGACTTGTTTTCTTTGCCACAAAGTGACAAGCTGCATTATGACAAAGAGGGGCAAATGTAGACACCTAAAAATGACCTAGGCCTGCGAACACTATTTTTCCACTTTCCACCCTAGCATAACTATAACATTTGATTTATGTCCCTAACACACATTCAACTATTAATTAAATAATTCATGATTATTTAATTAATTCATAATCTTTCATTCTTCATGATTATTAAATAAATAAATCTTATTTATTTAATTTAATATGTCACTAATTATCAAAGTCTTCTAATAATTAAATAAAGACATCAATTTATTTAATTAACCCTTATCATAAATGTCTTCTTGATTATTAAATTAATATATTTTAATATATCTATTTAATATGTCACTAATTCCTAAATCCTCTCTTAATTAAATAAATTCGTTTATTTATTTAATTAATTAACTACTTATTCTAAAGTAAATAATTATTTTAATTATTTAATTATGGCATGTGACATTTCTATATTTTTAAATAAAACAAATCATTTAAAAATATCTCACTGATTCTTCATTTAGTAATTAATTTCAAAAATCAATTACTAATTACCTCACAAAATCTTCTATTTTGAATTAATTTAATTGAAAAGGGAAATATTCTCCTACAAATCAAGTAATTTCCAAGATTATTGATTTTCTAAAATCTCATCCTCTTGTCTTCTGATTTTTACTAATTTCATCTCCACTATCACATTCAGGATTTAACTAATCTAATTAAATATTATTTACACCTATGGGTATTTTTCCCTAACCCTAATTGAGGTTGTCTTATTGAATCTTGACCTTTGATTCTAGGGTATTCCTCAATCTCTCATCTTGGCCATCCATTCAAGATTGCATTTTCTATAGAATGACAATCTTGATCTCATTTTCGGATCCATGATTATTTATTTACGCTTTCATTATAGGCATTCTTCCATCATAGGGCATTTTATCTTAGATATATTATTGCTTGCATATTAGAAATTGATTTCTAGTTTGCATAGAATCATAGTAAATCCTTCAAAGGCATTTGTTAAGGCTAGGCATTAGAGAAGTTTTCTCACAAAGAAATCTGAGGGCAATCCATCATTGCAACAAAAGTTTAAGGAGGTACAATGGAAGGAATCATGGAATAGAGAAGATTGGTGAGATTATTCCATTTCACATTATTCTCTTTTATGTTTTTATGTATTTCATTGTTGATGTTTAAACTAACTTGCAGGTACAGCTAACTGTTTGAATTCAATCTTGTAGGATTTTTACATCATTACACCATCAACCTTTTCATTCAAGTGCCTCAAAACTGTGTCAACAACCTCACTCTATTTTACAAGTGCTCCTTCCTCACTTGCCTTTAAGGCTTCCTCTAACTCTGTAATCTTGTGCATCAACTGCTTCTTAGTAGGATCCATAGAGTATTCTTCTTCTTCCTCAATTTTCTCTAATGCAAGACTGAGAGAATGAGTTTGGATGGGGGACCTTGGTGTAGAAAGAATTGGAGAAGTAGGAGGTACTGATCCTAATGTGAAGGGAAATACCATGATACCTGGAGGACTTGAAGTCTCCCCAAATTGCCTATACTTTAACCTATCCACCTCAGTCTACAATAAAACTTTACTTTGTTGCACCTTGTTGTACTCTCCACTCACCTCTTCTTTTTAGCTTATTCCCACTCAGTAGTCTTTTGGGCCAATTTGGCCACATTCACAGTTAAGTTAGTAGACTCTATAGTTGAAGTTTACAAAGCTCTCTTTATTATTAACCCTCCCCTTAGGTTTGGGCTAATGTCAGTAACATTAGGATTTCTTCCTTGAGGTTCCAATGCCCAAATTACCAGGGTCTCATATTCTTCGCTAAAGGCAGAATCTTGCAATGCTGCTTTGACCTCTTCCTCAAAATTCTGCATGGGATGCTTATATTTTAAAATAGCATTAAATGCTACTGCATCGTCTATATCCCATTTAGGAAAAATTAATACACCAACCTGAGTCACAAATTTTCTCCCCTCCTCAGGAGTGATGTTCTTGAATTCTTCCATTAATTCACTTTTTACTTCATTATCATTCTCTTGGTTAGACCTATTAGGCCTCATCTCTCTTCTCTTCTTGTACTTATCTTGATACTCCTCTAATCTCATTCTCGTTACTAATTGCAAGAACACTGGAGTTTTAAAAAATGCATCATCATCTAAAAATGCGTTACATGCCTCCATCCTAGCATCTTGCAAACACTATCCCTTCACATCCATATCAGACAAAACCAAATGACTTGACCTAGGAGGAGAAGGAATACCAACCTACATATCTTGATTTGTGACAATGATTTCATCCATCGGAGCCTCTTGTGCCTCTTCAATCCTTTTCCTCTTAGGGCTTGGCTTTCATGGTGGTGGTGAAGGGTTATTCTCTGGTGATAAGTCCAAATCAATGATTTTTATTCCCCCAGGTGCTCTAACCTTCAAACCTAGTTGTGTTGATGCTTTCATGATTTTCTTTCAATTCTTATCTTCCTCCTCATCACTAGAGTCATTTCTATTTCTTTTATAAAGAGGCCACTTCACCGTAGGTTGATATGTTCGCCTTATTTCAATAGGCCTCACATCTGGATTTTGTATGCCAAAGTCCAACTCCAAGTTGATCTCCTTTATCATCAAAATATTTATGATCTTCTTGAATTTTTCCATCAAGAAATCAATTTTCTTATGGAATGGGGTAAATTCCATTAATGGATCATATTTGGGATCCATTTTATGCACAATGGCTAATAGCTTCTCATATGCTATCACTTTTTATTTGTTCAATTCTTGTTTATTCAAATCAAAATAATTCCTAATCAGATCCTGGGGAAAATTGAACTCATGTGAAAACTTACCACCCTTTATTCATTGTCTACAAAGGACAAATAAGCCCTCAGGGTCATGTTTTCACTTGGGATCTAACCTTAAATGATAGTCACCCAAAAAGTCCCAAAATGGACCCAACTTCCTTTGGAGAATACAAAATCAGATACAACTATAAAATTAGGGAAAAAGGTTCCCTTACCTCTTCCCATTATATTATCTTCATGAATACAACCTATCTGCCACATAACCTCAAAAAACCCTACTCTTGTTGGCACATTAAATAGAAGGATATGTGGAGTTCCTTGGAAGCCATACACTCTTAAAACAATGTTGACTAGGTACATGATTATGTCACCCCAGTTATGACAAACCTTCAAATCTAGCTTCCTCCCCTTCGGTCTAAGAAAGTCATGTAAATATTCATGGATTCTAGGTAAATTCACTACCAACCTAGCCCTCAGTATGTAATCAAAGAAATTATAAAATTGCACAAAACTGGCATTCTCCTTGTTATAGGACAAATCTATAGTCCATGCCTAAACATGTAATCTTTCTCCATTAACCTCTCACCTCAACTCCATCTTCTCTGAGAAGATATCAACATTCTTGGACAAGAACATGTACATCAATAGAGAATTCCAAAAGAATGGAGTACTTGCATCCCTTAGCTACAACCTTAACAACCCTTCATGTATCTTTTCTAGAAAAAAGGAGGAAAAATCATAGACCACTGAGAAGTTAGGGTGTTGTATTTGCACCCCCATAAACATGTAGGAAATCGGAATTACTGTATTAGGGTTAAAACCCAAAATATGGCACAATGAATAAAAAGTGGCCAACAAGTGATTTGCAAAATAGTTTAGCTTAAAAGGCTCCTGGTTATTAGGGCTGATATAAATCCTCGAACTGCCTTCTCTTGCTAGATGAGGTGGAAGTAGCTTAACCTTGAAAAGTGACTTTGACTTTCCATACTCTTGCTTCATCTCCTCAACCAAGAATGGGCTAGGTTCACTCAAGTCAAAAACATGTTTAAATTCTTCTTTGTTTATACTTAACAAGAACCCTCCATCATTATACTTAATAGGGTCATAACGTGTTGCCACTACCCTGAGAAAATCCACATTAGGGAATACATTTGGTACAACCAGGTTCCCCATGTCATATCTCCAACCATTCGAGAAAGGGTGAGGTAGATTCCTTTGTCCATACCATAACCTAAAAATCTCCAGACCAGTCATGGGAACCCTAGCATCGACAATATTGGAGCAATTACATACGAATCCCTCCTATAGGGTTCTTCCATGCATCAAAACCAACCCGCTCCTCCTATCATTAGTTGAAAATGGGAGTTGATCCAAGAAATCATCATACAAATTCCTCTACAAATAATCAACATGGCCAAAATGCTACTTTGGCGATGCCATCTTAAGTAAACTAGGGCTTCCTTAAAATTTCAAATCTTTCAAATAGACTAGGGCTAAACAAAAAATGAAATTACATAAAATAACCTCATAATTTCTTACAATTCAACCAACCAATAGCCCTAAAAAAAATAGCAACAAACTTTCCGATAAGCACACCAAAATTTTCCCTTAAATATTAATCAAATTAACCAGGAAGCACAAAAAACAACTCATAGTGTTTTTGCTTTGCAGAAAACCAAATAATTATTGTGATAACTTGTAACTTTGTCCTCATCTCTAAAACTGCTTCACAAAGGTGCTTGAATACTTTATGAGAAAATAAACCAAAGGAAAACCTCTTTATGTCGATCAAATCGAGCTAGTAGACATCTTGTCTTCCATTAAAGCTTACTTGCATGCTATGCCAATGGCTCAAATTACATTTGATGCAAATTCAAATTCCAACTATTGATCCTTCACTTCTGTTAGATCATCGAATGACTACCTTCAAAATAGGTTGACACAATTTCCATCTTAGCACTAAGGGCCCACCATATTATGCATCACCAAAGAAGTCCACGTGGCACCGACCTATGATATCATGATTGATAAAAACCTTACATCTTCTGATCACGCAATGGTGGGCAACCGTTGATATCCACCATCGGCAATTGTGTTCACTCATAATAGTCACCAACGTTGAACATAACCATCGAGAAACTTTTCAATCAAGATTATAACATCTCCGTTGATTTTGAGCACGTGCATCTCATAGCCATTTAGTAACCTTCCATATAACACATTAAAACCCGATAGATATATTAAAGCATTTTAATTATCTTTTCAGCATCGCTAGATAAGACACATGGCAATCTCTCGTGATATCACAATCAGGTGATACTCCGTGGTGGGCTCATCACAAGATTGCGGGGAACGGTTGAGATCAACTGATGGTTGATCGACGGTCATATAAAGTTGTTCCCTGCATAATATAAAACACTTATTAAAGGCATAAGGGGACACCACCTAGGCCGATGACAAAAAATGGCTTAAGTTATTTTTAAACGTGGGGCACGGGCCAACCTAGACTTATGGAATAATAAAGTCAGGTGGAAAAATTAAAACAATAAATTAGAAAAGGGGCCTCAGCCCAGATGAAGCGATGGGGCATAAGTTGTTTTAAAACCCACTTCAAAAAGGTAATGGCTGAATAGATCCCACCCAAGGCATAACATAAAAAATTAGGATTTTAATGAAGGCAAAAATAAAAACCCCAGCCTTAGGTTTTTCCCAAACAATATGAATGATAAGGACAAGGGCAAGATAAAATGGAATTCAAAGAGAAAAAATTTGAAGTTCCATTAGTGGCTCCAGTTGGGGACATTCATTCCACTAGAATGAAGCGACAATTCAAAATCTCAGGTAGAGCAGACCAATTGCAGAGACAACCAAAAAGGATTGTCTAGATAAAACAACCTAGCAGGAAAGAAACCTATAACTAACATATATACAAACCTACACTATTGTTCATGGAAAATAATACTTCAAGTGAAGTATAACTTCAAGAATTGTCCATGAACTGGCAGTTCAAGAATGTCTCCTGTTGTATCTTGGAGGAAGTATGAGTCTTCACCCCACTTATTGTTTATCAAAAATGGACCCAACCAGATTGCATCAATTTTTCCATGTTTTCC
This sequence comes from Sequoiadendron giganteum, assembly GCA_007115665.2. Classification (NCBI taxonomy): domain Eukaryota; kingdom Viridiplantae; phylum Streptophyta; class Pinopsida; order Cupressales; family Cupressaceae; genus Sequoiadendron; species Sequoiadendron giganteum. The sequence continues at coordinate 122,892,005 of VCHN02000014.1, forward strand.
TTTATCTTCCAATCTGTCATTCCACATCAAGACCAAATATCCAACATGGAAGCTTCTTGTAGTTGCCCTTCTATCATACAAAGTTTTTACCTACAACTACAAGTTTTCATTGTTCATTTGGGCTTCCCTCCTAGTTTCATCTATTTCTATGAGAGATTCCACTCTCAATTGAATTTCCTCATCCATTTCATTATCATACATCTAGACAAACTTATATATTTCCATTAGGTTATTCTGGGGCAACCTTGCATTTATCCCATAAACTAGGTCAAATGGAGCACAACCTATTGTCCTTTTCATTGTTATCCTATCTACCTAGACTACTAATCTCAATTTAGAATCCCATGCCTTCTTATTTTGATCTAGGATTCTCTTAATGATCTTCATCGAGATTTTATTACTTGATTATGCTTGTCCATTTCCCTGTGGGTGATATGGTGATGAGTAAGAAATTTGGATGCAAAATTTTTCAAAGAATTCCATGTATTCTCCAGATCTAAAATAGATTGCATTATCTGACACCATCCTTTCTAGACATCCAAACCTAGTTAATATATTATTCATTAGAAAATCAATTACCACCTTATTTGTTGCTTTCTTCATTAGAATTTCTTCCACCCACTTGGTAAAATAATCAGTGGCCACCAATATCCATGAATAACCTCCACTACATTTACATGTTATTTCTCCTACAAAATCAATACCCCATTACTGGAATGGAGATTGTACTGCAACTAGTTTTAGGGGTAAGTTACGAAAAAAAATCAACTTACCAGAGAAGCATTGATAGGCATCACATGTCTTCACTAATTGGTGTGAATCGTTAAAAACAGTAAGCCACCAAAATCTAGCCCTCATTATCTTGTGTATAGTTGTTTTGGACATATAATTCCCTCAAACTCCACTATGCATCTCATTCAAGATTCCCTATGCTTGATCTTGGTCAACACACTTCAACATGACACCTTCTCCATTTCTCCACTGGAGCTTTCTAGTTATGATAACATACTTGATAGCATGTAACTTCAATTTCCTCTTTTCATTTTCACTCAAATTATCAGGACATTTCATCTTTTGTAAATAATAGATCACATCCTTATACCATTCAGAATGTTCCATATCTCATATGTGTGATCTATTCTCTTCTTCAAGAAAATTTATCTTATTTTCTTGTAGATTGCTTTGGGCCATAAGCTTAGCCAATCCTTGTCCTCTCACCAAATTAGTAATCTAGATTTAAATGTTGAATTTTTCGATCCTATTGATCCATCTACACCTTCTTCCTGACACTTCCTGTTGTGTTAAAGTGTCCTTCACAACAACACTAGGTACATAAGCAATTATACTAGCTCCCATCAAATAATTCCTAAAATCCTTTACTGCTTTTACCAATGCATATGCCTGTTTTTCATTTATATCATATTTGAGTTCTATAGCCTATAAATATTTGCTAAAAAAGGCTATAGGCTATTCAAAACCTTCTACATTCTTTTGCAACAACATAGCTACAATTGTGTGGAAAGAAGCAAATAAAAAAATCTGTAAGGGTTTCAAAAATTAAGGGGTTCTTAAAATAAGAGCTTCCTTTATCGCTTGCTTAATGGCCTGAAAATCGTACAAACTCCTCTTCCCATTCAACCTTGGCACCCTTCTTAAGCATCTTAGAAATCAGGCATACTTTTTCAAAAAAAATTATCACAAACCTCCTTAGGAATTTTATCTGCCCAAAGAAATATTGTATCCCTTTGACATTGTGGGGTTGTGGAATTTTATCTATTGCAATTACCCTCTCTGGGTCAATCTTAACCCCATCCTTGGAAACTATATTTGCTAATAGTTTTCCTTCCCTTACCCCAAAAGCATACTTCTTTGAATTCAAGGAAATACCATACTCAAGTGCCCTCCTAAATAGATTCTCTAGATGTTCACAATGATCATCTTCTTTCTTGGAATAAGCTATCAAATCATCCTGATAAATCACCAAAAACAAGTTAATGAAATATGAGAATGCCACATCCATGGCTCTCTGAAAAGCAACCCCTGCATGTTTTAGACCAAAAAGGAATTCTCACATTGACATAGATTCCCCAGGGTGTAGTGAAAGTTGTTTTGAATTGCTAAGATTCCTTGACCATGAGGTGATTGTAACCAGAGAGTCCATCCATCATAGACATTAACTCACAACCTATCACCCTCTACAACATGGCTTCCATGTTGGGTAATGGATAGTTGTCTTTCAATGAAGACACATTTAAGTTTCTGAAATCAACACATAACCTAATGTCTCCATTTTTCTTTCTCATGGGCACTAAATTTGACACCTAGGATGAATGTCTAATTGGTTTGATAATCCCTATATCTCTTAATTTCATTAATTCTTCCTACATTTTTGGGGCCAAGGTAGGATTAATAGGTCTTTTCTTTTGCCTAAAAGGCTTAGCACCATCACTCAAAGGAATTTCATGCTGAAATAAATCCTCCCTATATACCTTAAGATCATCATAAGACCAAGCAAACACATGTTTGAATTTCCTTAACAAATCAATTAACATCTTTCTCACCCTTGGTGACAATTTCTTTCCAATATACACCCTTTTTGGTGATGCCTCTGTTGCAAGGTTTATTTCCTCCAAGTCATCAAGATGGGAAGCAACACAATTAGCCTTTGCCCTATCTTGATTATCAAACACTCTTTCAAGAACAACTATAACCTTAGGAATTGTATTTGTTTTTAACTGAATAACTTCATTACCAAACATAGTATCTTTACCATCAATTTTTTCAACAAAAACTCCAAAGTCAATTTCTTGACTTTCATATTCATCCACACAACTCAAGAACCTCAATATATCATCATCACTATCAAAAAATTGCCAGTTTTTCATATTATCAGGGACGGATGGTTTGGTTTGCACTTCAACCTTTGAAATCCAAGCATGAGTCATATCATTTGGCTTTAATGCAATATTTTCTAATAAATCGAACACCTTGTTGTGGCCTCTCTTCGTCCAATTTATACCAAAAGCATCAAAGTTTTCCAATTCATCCCAAACAACATTCTTGTACTGTTTCAACCTTTTATTCTTTGACACATATCTGGATCTGACTTGGGAAATCACAAGCTTTGAATCTCCAATTACCTTGAGCTTCTTAATCCCATGTTTTTAAGCTAATCTCAGCCCCAATAACAAGGCTTCATATTCAGCCACATCGTTGGTGCACTCAAATAGTAGAGTGAAAGAGAAACTAAATGTATTTCCACTCGAAGACCTTAACAACACACCTACACCAGATCCCTCCTTTGAACTTGCACCATCAAATTACATAGTCCACAAGTCATCAGAATTTGACAAATTTTTTACTTATGTATCAATCGGTGCAGTAGGTTTATCATAATTACTAGTGGATTCCTCAGCCCCGAATTCATTTATGCCACTATCACTAAAACATGTCATATTCTTAGTCGGGTCATGCTCAATCATATGGGACACTTTTGAATCTCTTTCAATCTTGACATATTTACCATCAATGCAAAAAGTAGAAAATGATAGATCACACCGCATGTTACCTCCCATTGAGGCACTCCACTTTCTTGACAACAACATCCCAAAATGAGGTGGGATGTCTGCAACCAATATAGTCATGGCTAAATCCTTCTTAGGATATTGAGTCAGTTTATAAGGCAATGCTTTAATAGTCCCAATAACTGGCACTTCTCTTGAATCTAATGCATAGCATTTACCTTGAGTAGTATCTCGTATCATGCCCATTGCCTCCATAATTTTGACTAGCATAAAATTATTGAACGCCCCTGAATCTATCATACAATTTCTCAAATGTTTCCTATTTATATCAACACTTAAGAAAAAGGGGTTTATATTTTCAAGGCACATGTTCAATAGAACTCCCTAAATATACAAAGGTAATTTGTGACACAATTCCCTCCACTTCTTTCTCTTTTCTTTCTTCTTCATCCTTTTCTTCTTTACAAGTACCTTGTTCAATTTTATTACTAGCCACACCTTTAATCAAGGCTATTGTCTTTTCCTTGTATTCAGTTATTCTCATCATTTCCAGAAAAGGTACAAAAACTTTAACCTGAGAAAGTACCTAAAACATGTCTAAGGGTGTATATTTAGGCAGATCAGAAATCATACCTTCATCATTTTATTTCCTTTCTAGTTGTTGAATTCCTTTAAGTTTCTTTTGCTTCTTCTCTTCCAGAGCAGGTTTAGCAAACATTGTAATCACCTTAGTCTTTACCAATGATGAAGTAACATCTTCTTGATGCTTTGGGGTTTCAATATTTTTTCCCAAACCTTGTCATTCTTAACCTCTTTGATTTTGACAAAATCCTTCTTGTTATCCACCTTAACACCCTTGTTCTTGTCCTTCTTCTCTTTTATAAAAAGGCTAGAAAGTTTACCCTATTCATGACCTATAGTTCTATTTCTCAGCTGAAGTGCACTTATCATCTAAGCAACCATCTCCTCAGTCAACCATGCAATCTCCTCTTTTGATGGTCTCCTTATGGACACTGAATCCTCAGCTTGCTCCATATTGCAAGCATGGTGGTCAAAATCACCTTCTTCATTAGAAAATACCTATTGATGATACATCTCACTTCTTTGTCTCTAATTATCCACATCAGCTTCTTGTAACTCATCATCAAAAGAACATTCAACCTCATCAATGTATGATCGGGCCATACAAACATCTAATCACCCTGTTCATAGTTAGGGGCCTCATCATGAGTATCTTCCTCTATTCCTTTAGTGACATGCAACTGAGAAATGCCACAATAATTTTGATCATGTGGATGTTCACACACCTCACACCATGGTCTATCTTGTACCAAATTTCTTGAATGCTTCTGTAGGGGGTCTGGTGTATGCTGATTAGTTTTAGGCTTATGGCTCAGCAATATTGGTTTCCCATCCTTCCAATTTGTGTTGTAAGGATAATTTTGCAGCCTAGGAGGTCTATCATTTTTATTATATTGCTACTTTTCATTTCCTATAACCTTCTCTTTCTTGGAAACAACATACTTTATGTCTTTCAAAGTTTTGAAGACTTTATCCCATTTCTCATCATCCTTAGGGCTTGTAGTAGAAACCTTCTCATTCTTATCCTTAGGATTTTTTAAAATAGTGGGTTCCTCCCTCCTACCATATCTGCCAAAAGCTCTCCTGTTACTTTAAATATTAATGACCACTCTAAAAGCATCCCTAATGGTTTGAGGTTCCTTATCTCTAAGGAGATATGCCATTTTAGCATCATAAGCATTAAAATATGTACTTAAACAAACATTTCCATCAAGCCTCAAAACCTAAAACAACTTATACATTTCCTTTTGAAATATAAGGTTAAATTATGTCACAGGTTCATTTAATGACTCCTTGATGCTATTGAATTCATTTAGTATGAAACTAGGATTAGTTTTATCACCATATTGTTCCTTGAATAACTTTTCAAACTAATCCCATGAACCAATATTAGCATTTTTTAGGCCTCTATACCAATCCCTTTTATCTTCCACTAGAGATTGTACAAACAACTTCATTACATCTTCATGCTCTAGCTTGTAGTCATTTAACATATCCATAAAGGATTTCAAATTTTTCTCTACTATCACAACATTGTTTCTAGCAAACTTATTCATCTTTTCTCTAAGCTCATCAGGGATGGGGTTTGGATAACCCGAAATACCATCAAGGAATAATTTCCTATAACTTTCCAATTGTTTAGGTCTCCTTTGGAATAGTCCTTCAATCTTCTGAGAGTCATCACTAGACCATATATTTTGTAACCTAGGGCCATCTTGATTCAGATTTACAAACTTGGTTGCATGAACCTTCAGGCCAAAATTATTTGTAGTATTGTCTAGATTGGTCTTAGGACCATTTCTCAAGGCATCTTGGTGAATTGATGAGGTTGTAGCTGGTGTGACCTCATAAACACTTGAAATTTTTAGGAAAATTAGTTTCCTCTTCATTTTTGAATTGGCAACTTCAATTTGTGTCCTCTCCAACTCTTTTGCAAGAGCCTCACCTTCCATCCTAACCTTTTCTAAGGTAGTATCAACTTGTGATGATACATAAGGTGGGGGATCTCTTTTAGGGGGATGAGAAGTCGCCCTATAATTTATCTTAATCCCTTCAGCCTTCTATTTTCCTTTGTCTAAAATAGGATTAGGGTTTGGATTACTTGGTTAAGGCTTAGAAGGGTTTGAGGGTTTTGGGTTTGCAAGTTTTGGTTGGGAATCAACTTGATCTACAGGACTCACTTTGGATGATGGCTTTACCCCCTTATCAAAAAATTATCATACAACAAGACCTTCCTCTTCTGGCTCAAGTCTATTTTGGTTCAGGAGCTTCATTGTTGCCTCTATCCATCTCAATTACAACATGCATTAGTTTTTTTTCCCTCTCCTTGTCCTTTTTCATCCTAAGATAAACTTGTTTTTGGATCTCCCATCTCGAGGAATCAATATCTCCAAACAAATCATCAAGGTCAAGCAAAGTCATGTCAGAACTTGATGTATCACTTAGGTCTATCAGATTTACTTCTTCAAGCACATGCTTAGATAATAAAGGTGTTCCATCATCTTCAGTAAGAGGAGGAGGCACATCACTAGTTCTTTCTCTATGATGGCTTTGACTTCTACTCCTACCTCTTCTCTTTTCAGCATATTGGACACTAACAGGTCCCTTATTATGACATGCTAAATCCTCTTGAATAGGTGTATTAAATAATGCATCAAAATATCCACAACTATCTGATTCTGAATGTCTAGAAACTTGTTCAAGAGTCTTAGGGATAGGATGTAAAGGCTTACTTGTACCTTGGTGTATAGGATTCTATGACGGGGGAGAAACATTGCTAGATTCTAGTTTCTTCTTTATCCAGTCCTTCTTCTTCCTTTTAGGAAGCTCCCCCCTCCAATTTATATTTCAGGTGATTCTTTATGAACAACCTAGTGTTCTCCATTATCCATGCTTTCCCAAAGATCTTTAAATTAATATTAAATCTTCAAATAAGATGCACACCGGTGCAGAGAATTTAGAGTTTCCACCCAATTATCTTGGGAATACGAACTGTTTAGAGACACTTGGTGGATTTTAAAAGATCTTTAGAACTCTTGTTCTGACAATATACAAAAAATACTTCACGAGATAACTCGAAACTTTTGAACGAAATAAGAAATGGACAAACGAAAGACAAAACCATGGGCTCGATCCTCAAATCATGAAAATATTTTTGTTAACTCTATGTAAAATGGACAACTGACCATTGACAAGAAATATTTAGATTAACGTCCCCAGTAGAGTTGCCATTTTGTTGGTTTATTTTACTGTAGCTAGGTTGATCTTCTAATCTACCTTTGGAATTGCGAATTCCAATCAAAGGCAGCTCGAATGACCTGGACCAAGTGATGAGGATTTTAACAAAACCTCCTACACTTTGGGCTTTGTAGGACCTGGGAGGGTGATCGCCTTAATGTGTTTACAACCTCTGCACCAATATTATAAAAAAAATTAACAACAATAGATAATCTCATTTAATATCTCAACATAATAGGAAAAAACTAAATAGAATTGGGTGTTCATCAATAATATCAACTATTTGGAGCATGAGATAACTACGACATTTCATAGTTTAAAGTAGTCATTGATTTGAAATTTGTAGCAAGCTCTAAGTAAAGGAAAAAAATATTGAACCTCACAAATAAGTACAAACTAGATCAATGTCATATACCATTGTAGGAGTCAAATTCATAAGGATTCAAAGCTTTATGACAAATTTAATACATAAAATGTAAGATATTTCATAATATTTCCTTACAATATCATCATTATATATTCTAACCCAATACTTCTTATCAAATCCTTAAATAAAACATACCCACCTATGATCCCATTCAAGCATTTTAATTAATTCTTTGAATTAAAGCTAAACTAAAAATCATACACACCAAAATAGTGAGATGAACGAAACAACCCTTGATTATTTTATTCAAAATTCGGATATGCTTATACAATGGAGAGACATGGGTTTGAAATAGTTTCTTTTAATTCAACTGCCAGTATTGTCACAAATTATCAAATTCCCATGAATTCAAAACCTGCTACAGAATGACACAAAACCTAAATTACATTTTCACTAAAACCATCAGGCTTTACAATTGCTTTGCAACTTTACCTAGACTTGACCAAAATTTTCTAACTTGCTAACCCATATTTTTGGCCTTGAAATCCTTCTTATAGAGAATGAAGGAGAAAAAAAGCATTAAGCCAGAAATACACATGTCACCGGTCACTTGGAACGCCCTGTGACATTTCAAATATTTGTTACAACAGCTAAGTCACTGGAGAATCTTCTTGTTTACCCATCCGCTTAAAATGGTTGATGCATCAGCAAAAAATCAAAAACTTGTGCCAAAATTGCCATCAAAATACAGCCAGAATCTATTATATCTCAATGGATGAGTTGTTAACTCCCATTAGCCAACTCTTTTTTACTCTTCCTTGGTTAAGTATTTATTTACCCATCTCTGGTATTCTTCATTGGTCGGCCAATCAAAATTAACTACCTCATTCACCTTGGCACTATAAGGTGTGTAATCTACAACTACCTAATTTTCTTCTCTTTCAAAAGATTCCAAAAATGTGCTAGTGCTAATGATCTTGTCCATACAGCTCACCAATAGGTCATAGTCTAAGTCATCACAAATAAATTTGATTTGTGTGTTGATGACCTCATCTTCTCTATCCTTCCACTGTTGCAATGATTTAAGATTTCCTTATGTATCAATTATATTAGGTAAAGATGTATCACTCCAATCATCAAAATTATTTACCAATTCTCTGATTTTCCTACTCAAATCATCTAGTAAGGCTTGAAAATATTGGAATGACTTTCCAAATATTTGAGTAGGCCTTAATGATTGGGGCCTATTATTTGTATCAAACCTTGAGTCTTTTTACATTACATCAAAATCATTGGCCCAAGGGATCCATTTCTCAACTAAGGGAAATACTACCTCCTTATCCCTACTAGTATTCTTTATTGCATCCAAAAATAAAGAATACAAAGAATATACTGATGTCAATCTACCATCAACCTTTTCATTCAAGTGCCTCAAAACCATGTCAAAAAAATCACTCTATTTTAGAAGTGCTCCTTCCTCACTTTCCTTTAAGGCTTTGTGTAACTCTATAATCTTGTGCATCAGTTGCTTCTTAGTAGGATCCACAGAGCATTCTTCTTCTTCCTCAATTTTCTTTCATGCAGGATTGAGAGAAGGAGTTTGGATGGGGGACCCTAGTGTAGAATTAATTGGAGAAGTAGGAGGTACTGATCCTGATGTGGAGGGAAATGCCATGATACTTGGAGCACTTGAAGTCTCCCCAACTTTCCTATACTTTAACCTATCCACATCAGTCTATAGCTCAACATTCCTTTCCTACACCTTGATGTACTTTCCAATTGTAAAGTTGGATTTCTCCATTAATCTCTTCTTTTCAGCTTATTCCCTCTCAATAGTGTTTTGGGAAAATTTGGCCACATTCACAGTTCAATTAGTAGCCTCTATAGTTTAAGTTTCTGAGGATATCTTTATTATTAATCCTCCCCTTAGGTTTGGACTAATGTCAATAACATTAGCCTTTCTTCCTTGAGGTGCCAATGCCCAAATTTTCAAGAACTCATATTCTTTGCTAAAGGAAAAATCTTGCAATGTTGTCTTGACCTCTTCCTCATAATTCTGCATGGGATGCTTGGATTTTAAAATAGCATTAAATGCTACTATATCGGCTATATCCCATTCAAGAAAAAGTAATACACCAGCCTGAATCACCAATTTTCTCCCCTCCTCGGGAGTGATGTTCTTTAATTCTTCCATTAATTCATTTTTTACTTCATCATCATTCCCCTGGTCAGACCTATCAGGCCTCAACTCTCTTCTCTTCCTTGCACTTATCTTGATACTCCTCTAATCTCATTTTCCATAATAATTGCAAGAACACTGGAGTTTTAACAAATGCATCATCATCTAAAAATGCCTCACATGCCTCCACCTTGGCATCTTTCACACACTGTCCCTTCACATCCATATCAGACAAAACCAATTGAGTTGAACTGGGAGTAGAAGGCATACCAGCATGCATATCTTGATCTGTGACAATGATTTCATCCATCAGAGCCTCTTGTGCCTCTTCAAATATTTTCCTCTTAGGGCTTGGCTCTGATGGTGGTGGTGAGGGGTTATCCTCTAGCTTCTATATGCCAAAGTCCAACTCCAAGTTGATCTTCTTTTTCATCAAAATATCCATGATCTCCTTGAATTTGTTTGTCAAGAAATCAATTTTATTGTGGAATGGGCTAAATTCCATTAATGGATCATATTTGGGATCCATTCTATGCACAATGGCTAATAGCTTCTCATATGCTATCCATTTTTCTTTGTTCAATTCCTGCCTATTCAAATCAAACTCATTCCTAATTAGATCCTCAAAAAAATTGAACTCATGTGAAAACTTACCACCCTTTATCCATTGTCTAAAAAGGACAAAGAATCCCTCAAGGTCATGCTATCGCTTGGGACCTGACCTTAAATGATAGTCAGCCAAAACCTTCCCAAAATGGACCCAACCTCCTTTGGAGAATACAAAATCAGATACAACTATATAATAAGAGAAAATGATTCCCTTACCCCTTCCCATTAGATTGTCTTCATGAATACATCCTATCTACCACATAGCCTTAGGAAACCCTACTCTTGCTTGCACATTAAATGGAAGGATATGTGGAGTTCCTTGGAAGCCATACACTCTTAAAATAGTGCTGACTAGGTACATAATAATGGCACCCCAGTTATGACAAACCTTCAAATCTAGCTTCCTCCCCTTCAGTCTAAGAAATTCATGTAAATCTTCATGGGTTCTAGGTACATTCATCGCCAACCTAGCCCTCAATCTGGAAGAAAAGAAATTATCAAATTGCACAAAACTGGCATTCTCCCTTTTATAGGACAAATCTGTAGTCCATGCCTACACTAGTAATCTTTCTCCATCAACCTCTCACATGAACTCCATCTTCTCTGAGAAGAAATCAGCATTCTTGGACAAGAACATGTACATCAATAGAGAATACCATAAGAATGGACTACTTGCATCCCTTAGCTACAACCTTAACAACCCTTCACGTATCTTTCCTACCAAAAAGGAGGCAAAATCATAGACCACTGAGAAGTTAGGGTGTTGTATATGCACCCTCATAAACATGTAGGCAATTGACATTACTGTATTAGGTTTAAAACCCAAAATTTGGCACAATGAATAAAAAGTGGCCAAGAAGTGGTTTACAAGTTTAGCTTGAAAGGCTCCATGTCACTAGGGCTCATATAAATCCTTGAAATGCTTGCCCTTGCCAAATGAGGTGGAAGCAGCTTAACCCTAAAAAGTGACCTTGACTTTGCATACTCCTGCTTCATCTCCTCAAGATTAATTAAACCAAGAACGAGCTAGGTTCACTCTGGTCAAAAACTTGTTGAAATTCTTCTTTGTTTATACTTGACAAGACCCCTCCTTCATTATCTCTTATCACTCTTGTAATAGGTTCATAAAGTGTTGACACTACCCTATGAAAACCCACATTGGGGAATACATTTGGTACCACCAGCTTCCCCATGTCATATCTCCAACCATTCGAGAAAGGTTTAGGTAGATTCATCTATCTATACCTTAACCTAAACATCTCTAGACTAGTCATGGGAGCCCTAGCATCGAAAATATTGGAGCAATTACATACTAATCCCTCCCCTAGGGTTCTTCCATGAATCAAAACCAACCCCCTCCTCCTATCATTAGTTGACAATGGGAGTTGATCTAGGAAATCATCATACAAATTTCTCTACAAATAATCAACATGGCTAGAATGCTTCTTTGGCATTGCCATCTTAAGTAAACTAGGGCTTCCTTAAAATTTCAAATCTTTTGAACAAAATAGGGCTAAATAGAAAATTAAATTATAGAAAATAACCTGGAAATTTCTTACAATTCAGCCAACCAATAGCCCTAAAACAACTATCAACTAGATTTCTAACAAGCACACCACAATTTTAACTAAAATATCAATCAAATTAACCAAGAAGCATAGAAAAGAACTCACGACATTTGTGCTTTGTAGAAAACCAAATTATTGTTGTGATAACTCGTAACTTCATCCTCAGCTCTGAAACTACTTCACAAAGGTGCTTGAATACTTTATGATAAAATAGAGCAAAGGAAAAACTCTTTATGCTAATCAAATCAAGCTGGTAGACATCTCATCTTCCATTAAAGTTTACTTGCATGTTGCGCCAATGGCTCAAATTGCATTTGAGGTGAATTCAAATTCCAACCATCAATCCTTCACTTCTATCAGATGATCAAATAGATGCATTCAAAATAGGCTGACACAATTTCCATCTCAGCACTAAGGGCCCACTATATTATGCATCGCTAAAGAAGTCCATGTGGCACCCTACCATGATATTTTGATCTATAAAAACCTTGCATCTTCTGATCACGTGATGGTGGGCAACCGTTGATCTCCACCATCAACAATATGTTCACACAAAACAATTACCAGCATTAAACATAACCATCAAGCAGCTTTTCAATCGAGATTATAACATCTCCATTGATTTTGAGCATGTGCATCTCATAGACGCTTTAGTAACCTACCATATAACACATTAAAAACTGATAGATATATAAATAATTTTGATTATCTTTTTGGCATCGCCGACTGAGACACATGACACTTGCCCATGATATCACAATTAGTTGAGACTTTGTGGTAAGGTCATCAAAGGATTGCGAGGAATGGATGAGATCAACCGATGGTTGATCAACGGTCATTTAAAGTTTTTCCCTGCACAATATAAAATATTTATTAAAGGCATAAGGGGACACCACCTAGGTAGATGAAAAACAATGGATTAAGTTGTTTTTAAACATGGGACATGGCCAACCTAGACTTAGGGAATAATAAAGTTAGGCGGAAAAATTAAAACAGTAAATCAGAAAAGGGGGCCCGACCCAGACGAAGCGATGGGGTATAAGTTGTTTTAAAACCCACTTCAAAAAGGTAACAACCAAATAGATCCCACACAAGGCATAACATAAAACACTAGGATTTTAATGAAGGAAAAAATAAAAACCCCAACCTTAGATTTTTCCCAAACAATATGAACGATCGGGAAAAGGGAAAGATAAAATGGAATTCAAAGAGAAAAAATTTGAAGTTCCATCAAGAGTAAAACTCCATCGATTCAAGAAAAATTGATATCTGGGTACATTTGAATTTTGATTATTGCCAAGATTATTATCGTGATTGTTGTTCACATTTCCTTGGTTGGAATTATTGCTTTGGTTACTATAATTTCAAGCATTATTGGTGCGTTGGACACCTGATACATTAAGAGAGGTAAGCTTCACATTCATGTTGTTAGCATCTACCACCCCATCATTCACAACATTTTTATTTCCAGTCCAAAATCATGACTTCTCGCTATTGTTTCTATTGTTGTTGTTTTTGTATGAATTTGGACTTTATTTATCAAGCTTTAAAACTCCATGCATGACCAAGGCTCCTTTAATGGTGATTTCATTTTCAATCAATTTCTCAAATGATTGAGAACAATGAAGATTTAGCCTATAACTCATCTCTTGATTCAGATTGTTGATAAATATTTCCATCTTTTCCTTTTCAGGAACAATATGGGAATATCTTGCAAACAACCTTCTCTACCTTTGTAAGAATGTGGTGAAGGGTACCCCAATATTTTGTTTTACTCTACATAGATCAAGCATGGTTATCTAATGTTGTATATTATAGGAGTATTGTGATATGAACTTATTTATTAACTCCTCATACGTTTTGATGGGGGAGTGATCTTGGAAAGCCACTCCATGGATTGTCCACCCAGACTTCATGGAAATAATCACATTAGGTAGGTATCTTCATGAGCGAATTCTAAGTTCATATTTCGGAAATCCCTCACATGATCAATGGGATCTATTTTCCCATTATACCTATCAAACTTTAGGATCTTGCAATGTTTTGGAAAAGGAATCATGTTAACACTCCTGTCAAATGGATATGGGAAGATATCTTCCAAAACATATTTTTTTGTTGTACCTCCTTGTATTTCCTTTGGTTTCCCTTGCATTGCTCTTATCTATTGAGTAAGATCACTAGAATTAGTAAGGGGGGCTTCAGGATCCTCTTTAAGCCCTTCCATGTCAAAATCAGCAAGTAACTTAGCTCCTTGATTAGACAATGAAAGGAAATATCTCTCATTGTTTCATTCCAAAACTCTATCCATGAGAGTATAGAATTGATGATCCTGTTCTACTTCTTGAATCATTTCTTCTATTATCTCATCATTATTCGGATTATTCCCAGTGCGAAGTCTGTGAAAAGGTTTTTCTTCCATATCGCCACTATTGGTTTTATCATCCATGTTGCTTAATGTACTTTCCCTTTCATCTCCTTCTATGTGATTTCGAGATCTTGTGACAATAGGCATAAGCTTTTGCCCAATTTAAACTAACCTTGATCAAAAGAATGAAATAGTGCAATTTTGATGGATATCTAAGTTGGAATAGAATGAAGATTCTATTGATATGACTTATGAAATTCTAAATCTTGAGCTTATGATTCCCTAATTGAAAGGATGATGATCTTGTTGTGGGAATTAAACTAAAAATTAAAAATAAATATGATGTTACACTTTGCGAGTTTTTATCGTAGTTTTGTAAAAATAAGAATTTTTCATAAATGCCTAATGCTCCTAAGCTCTCTATTGCAAAACTTGATCGGGATGATTAGAACATAAAATCATTGATTGGGGGATAAAAGAGGAACGAATAGGCTGACTATGATTATACCTTTGAGAAAGAGCTCTTATTTGAAAGAAAGCTCATGAATATAATGTTTCTAAGGAAAAATCATCAGTGAAACCTCTAACAAAGTCGTGATATTGATGAATAAAAGTTATGTGTTCAAGAAAAACTTTTCGACAAGTGTATAAAAAAATTCTCCTTTTCAATAGCTTCTTATAACTGAGAGAATTATTTGGCTTCCTAATCTTCTTCACTAGGGACTTCTTAGAAAAATTTGTAGACTTCTAGACCCTAAGCATAGAAAAAAACTAGACTAAATGGCAGATTTTTGGGTGTCAGAAAATTACCCAGGTTTGGAACATAGATGCGCTAAACTATCCAATCTATGCATTGGACTGTTGCAGGTATGCGCTAAAATAGAGCACAAATGCACTAAAACAAAGCATGAATGCACTAAAACAAAGTACAAATTCACTAAAACAGAGCATAAATGCACTGAAACAGAGCACAGATGCACTCAAACAGAGCACAAATGTGCTAAAATAGACCAAGGATGCACTAAATATCCAATTATTGCACTAAGATAGACATTTTTTGAAAGTTTGATGTTTTTGGATGATCTTTATCTGATTTAAATTTGGAGGAACACGACATACAATACAAAGCAGTTGTTTTGCAAATTTTAAAAATCTAAAAAAAGAGTGCATGTTCTTGAGATTTTCATGGGTATTGAACAAAATAAGCACTTCAAACAGACTCACTCTTATATGTCAAAAAGGTCATCATAGAAACCACATCCCACATCTTAAAATCGCATTGACTCACATAGTCATGTCAGCCCCTAAAGGGTGCCCATGTTTTTGTCTTTTCCAGGTGCATACTCAAGGCTAGATTTCTTGATCCCCTAAGCAAACAATCCATGGCAATTATATGGTGAGTGTCTTGGGGGCAGATTCTTCCCTCCCCTTGCACTATGATTAATATGATGTTTGGATACTAACACAATTGGCTTTCTACACTATGGTTCATAGTATAGGTATCCGTTTGACGTGGAAATAGATAAACTCCCTCAGGAGACCTCCCAATTTTTAGAACAAAGATTTTGGGGATGGTTATCTTGCACACTTTCATTGAATATGGGTTTCCCTAAAATTAACTTTTGATTAGAGTGGGTCAAAAAACCTAGCTTTAGTTGTTCCCACTTAGGTCGTTCTCATGGGGTGAGTAATTTTTTCCACTATGGAAGGCCTTCTAAAGGATTTAATAAAACATGAAATGCATAAAATGAAAAGGGTAAGTCTGGCATTCTAGTCACCAAGTTAAGGGGAGAGGATAAACCTATTACCCAACAATCACAACAAACAAATGGTTCAGTTTTAAATCCAAATGAAAAATTTCTACACTAATTGAGGATGTTCCTTCACAACAAACATTGGATTAAATTTAAACAAGATAAAATAATGTTTGGTGACTATCCTAGGATTGATAAATTCCAGATTTAAGTGTCTACCCTAGGGTTGCTTCATTTTTACTTAAGGAAGAAAAGAAAAATATTTGTCCGCAGATCGTGTCGGAATCAGGATTTATTTTTATACTCCCTGTATGCGCTAAAAGAACTGGTAAATGTGCTAAAACAGTTAACAAATGTGCTAAAGGAATAAGCAGGGATGGACTAAAATAGTTAGTAAATGCACTAAAATAAATAGAAAATGCACTAAAATAGGTCATCGAAGTAGTAAAACAATTCTTGTATGCACTAAAACACAGCTCGTATGCACTAAACTGCATTTCGTATGTGCCAAACTGCCGCTCTAGTTCGTCACCTATCAGAAAGTTCTGCAATAAAAATATTAAAAATGGGGAAAGGCCCCACAGTGGGTGCCAAAAATGTGTGAGAATATGTGGAACAACTAATAAGTTAAACTAACACACCAATGAAACATTAGATCAAGGGAAACTAATTAAAAAAGTAAAACAAACTATAAACAAAAACTCCTTCAAAAGTGTTTCATTGTCCTCTATCTCCAAGGATCTGTTGTAAGTTTTTGGCTCTCAGTTGGTGTATGCAATAGCTTTGGTAGACTGACAACTTAGAAAATGATTTTATGCAACATGCATATCCATTGCTAAATGATTTAAGATATGATATGAATTTAAAATGCTATAAACTTGAAATGCTATGCTAAAATGCTGATTCGAATGCAACTATAGTAACTATGCTAAATTCACAAAATCTAGGATGAAATGTACTCACTAAAGGGCTATATTTATAGATTTTTGGAGGCAAGAATCTAGTTGGAAAAGATCAATGGCCAAATTCAAACCTATCAAGATGAACAGTGAGAGATTCTGGAGGTTGAGAGAAAGGTGGAAGGTTGAGAGAATAATGGAGGAATGTTTTCAGCCCACAAAACCACCCTCATTCAAAAATGGAGACAAATTGCTATTTGTCATTTCATTTATGAAAGTTGGTTGAAAGTTGAGGATAAATTCCTAATTAAATAAATAAATTTATTTAATTTCATGTGACATGGATTTTAGAAGCTTCCATAACTAAATAATTAATATTTAATTATGTGAGAGATGAAAAAGGTGTGTAATTAAATATTTACAATATGTAATTATGTGAGAGGTGAAAAAGGTAATAAATCAAATATTTGCAATATTTAATATACACGTGGAGTGAAGAAAGTGTTTGGAGGAATATTCCATTATTTGAATTTAAACATTCAAACTTAGAATAATATGATAATTAAAATAAGTTTTGAAATTTATTTAATTTAATTAAGATGAAGATAGTAATAATTAAATAAACTTATTTATTTAATTAAACAAGAAAAATTAGAAAAATGAATGGTATTAATAAATAATTAAATTTATTTATATGTAGATGACTTTTAGAATATTAATTAAATAGTTCATATTTAATTAATTAACAGGTTTTGATTAACTCTGACCATTTTTACATGTATACAAAATGCGTTCTTGGGCTCAACTGGAGGAAGCACTTCAAGTTTCTAGCGTATATATTCAAAGACTATAAATTGAGGTCCGTGCAGTGTTGTGTGTTGTTTTGGCCCCTTTCCCCTAACCAAGAAGAAGAAGAAGAATAATAATAAACTAACTATGAGCAGTCTACTTGCATAACCATGGCTAGAGGCCTAACTTTTACTATTTTTTGCATGTTACCTCCATTTTTCTTCTTTTTGTTTTGGGACTCTTTTTGGGTTTTCTCGAGAGATATATAAGTTTAAATTCGAGCCTCGGTCTATGTTACACTATAATTTTTTGATGATTATATATAATACAGTACTTTTCTACCTCTTTGGTTCTTTTCTCATGGCTTATTCTCAAAATTAAAATGTATTTACAAAAAAATTTACATATGCTACAAATTGTTAAAAAATATCGAAGAACAATGTCTTTTAATGGTATAATTTTAGATAAATATCATTCAATAGTATATCCAAAGTGTTTCCTTTCATATCTTCAAGTTTTTACACATTATTTTTTTTACATTTTTCAATTTGGAAGGGTCCCTTCCATAGCAGTTCAAATTGTGTATGTTGTCCTAGTTTCACAGTGTGCTCATCATACTATAGCACTAGGCTCCCTTCCTTGAAATATGGGTTGGAGGTATTTTTATCGAATTCGCTTAATCTTTTGTTGGCAACCCATCATGGCTCCATAGGCCTTTTCTCTGTCTTCCTCAAGTTTGAGGAGCTCTGCTAACCGTACTTCGATTATGTTGCTTTCCTCAATTTCCAAGGCTTTCGACAGTTGCAAAGTAGGGATTTCTATGGAAAGAAGTAACAATACCTTTTTTTGTATACTAGTTCATAAGGAGAGGACTTCAGGATTTGCATTGGTGTAATCTCATCTTCCCATAGAGCATCCCATAGGTTCTTGTGCCAATCCCTTTGTCATTTTGACCTGATGCACTTGATTAACCGAATTATGTTTTTGTTGGTTGACTCCGCTAACCCATTTTCTTGTGGGTTGTAATTTGATGAATTTTTAAGGTAAACCCCATGTTTGATAGAAAAATATGACATCCTTAAGCCTACAAAAGCTTGAGCATTATTGGATATGATGGTTTTTGGCAAACCAAATCTGGTTACCAACTCTTCAAGGAAATGGACAATCTCGCCCTTGGTAGCATTTTTTAGGGCGATGACTTCCATCCACCTTGTGAAGTAGTCAGTCATCATAAGAATCCACTTGTGGCCAACACTGGAAATATAATTTATCATTCCAACAAAATCCAAACCCCATTGAGCAAAGGGCTCTTTAGTTACAATTGGACTCAAGGGTAAGGAAAAATTCTTTCTTTTGCCATCAAAGAATTGGCATTGAGTACACTTTTGCACTAGATGGTACACTTCAAAAAATATAGAGGGAAAATAATATCTCACTCACATTATCTTTAAGGTGGTAGTCTTGGTAGATAAATCTAAAATCTTAGGATTTCTATGGAATTAATTAATAACTTTTTCCACCTGTGGCTTATCTAAGCATTTGAGCAAGACACCATCATAATTTCTCTTTAATAAAATCCCTTTAATCAATACATACCTAGTGCCTTGTAGTCGATAGTATCACCTTTTGCGGAATGGAAGGTTGGTTGGGTACTACCCCTTTTGCATATATTGGGTTCGATCTACCACCTTGGACTTTTTGAACTCAAACAGATTTGAGTAGACTTGATTGATCTCCTTCTCAGCTTCAAAAATTGATTCTTGTGTGAGATATTCACATTCCTCGAACCAGCTTGGTTGGTCTAATGTCCACATCATACTCTAGAATCATGGTGATCTAGTTGTCCCTCTTCTTAGTTATATCACCTTCAGATATATACTCCTACACACTAGGGTGAGCAATGAGGATGGTGATTCCATTGGGTGACACCAAGTGTTAGAAATTTTTAGACTTTTAACAATGGAAAAAGCCTACTTTTCAATAAAGTTATATCAGGTTTCATAAACCTTAAGAGTTCTTAAGTGAAATGCAATATGATTCTCTTCATTGTTCTCTTCATCCTTCTAAGTGAGTATAGAAGCTATGCTATGCTAGCCACTGTATACATAGAGCATAAAATCTTTGGAAAATTTTGGGTTAGCCAACACCAGAGCGGTTGAGATAGCTATCTTTATTTCCTCAAAAGTTGATTTTCCCTTAGGGGTCCACTTGAAGATTAGGTTCTTCTTGAGCATCAGTGTGATAGGTCTCATGATGGATACAAAGTCTAAAATGAACCGACTGAAAAAGTTGATCTCTCTTAAAAGACTACAACCCTTTATGATTCACTGGGAGGGGTAACTCCATTATAGATCTCACCGTTTTAGAATCTATTGCTATTCCCTCTTTGGATACTACAAAACCAAGTAACTTACCTTGGGGTACTCCAAAAACACATTTTTTGGGATTTAAGGAAATCCTAAACCCTTGACACTTTTGGAAAACCTTTTCTAGATTATCAAAATGATTATATTTCAACTTTGGAAAGACCGTTAAGTCATCCAAATATATTAAAATGATGTGATTGATCAATCCTCTAAAAGCAATATCCATTGCCCATTGTAAATTTGTACTAGAGTTTGAAATTCTGAAGGGCGCATTTGCATATACAAACATTCACCACTTAGTTGTAAATGTCATTTTATGTTGGTCACCTTCCTTTACATGTACTTGTTTATGTTGAGAAATTATGTCTCAACTTCTAGCTTGAAGTCCTCATTTTCATGCCTTGGTGATTTTGTGTTGTTTACAGAGTTCTGGCGGAGGCGGAGTCAGGATGGAACTTGGCATTGTTTTTTTTGCCTAAGTTCTGAGTCTCTGGCAGAGTTGGAACCAGGATGGAACTTGGCATTGTTCTGTTTGCCTAAGTTTCGGGTTTCGGTTCTCGTTCCTGCTCTGACTCCACTTCCTACAGTCAGTTTGTTCTCGCAGGTTCTGGCGGAGGTGGAACCAGTTTTGGAAGTTGGCAATGTCCATTTGCCAGGTTCCTATTTCAGTTCCAATTTTGACTCTGAGCCTGACTCCTACTTTTATGATCTGGTTCTTCTGGATGTTTGGATTCTACTCGAGGTGTTTTCCTCTGCCTTGTCCTATTTTTGGATTGTTGCTTCTTGCAGTTGGTGGAGGCAGAACCAAAACTAGATTGGTTCCTGATCATGGACTATTGGTAAAGTCTTTTTTCTGTTCTTGTTCTGTCCCCGACTTTGACTCTAGTCTTTTGTGTTCCCATCTTGGTTTGACCCCGGGTTGACTTTACCCGATCAAAACTGTTTCTGATGAGTTCCTCTTTGCCGTGGGCAGACGTGGAACTGAAATGGTTCCTGAACCAGAAATTTTGGTGGAGTCATATTTTGACTCTAGTTTCGACTCCGACAACGGTAGTGTGTATTTTCGGTGGAGTCCTGTTTTGACTCCTATTCCGACTCCAACTCCGACAGTGCTATTTATGACTTGAAGTCTTGGTCGCGCCTGATGTTAGTTTGACCGTTTTGGTTGCTCTGTCAGCTGCGATTGCTGATTGGTCTTGGACACATGGCACCTAGTTGAATAGTGATTGGACGGATACCAAGATAGTTATTGTGGTAGTTGCATTTATTGATGAAGGGTGGCGAGCTCAACCATTTTGAGTAATGGCTTTGAATGCAATGATGGCTTGTTGTAGGAGATTTGTCAAATCTGACCAGTTGCATGATTTGAGGATGGACTTCATTGCTCTTCTAAGTCAGTTACATTTGGATGAGAGATGTGTTATTTCTCATAAGTTAAAAAAGTTAAGTTGAGTCGTGAAGTTGCAGAGCAAGTTGAAGTTGCGTGCTGAAGAACAAGAGGGACATGAGTTCTTGAAGAGGGTTTTGAACTGTATGTTGTGAAAATATTGTAACAGTGGATCTGAATCTCTCTGGGTGATTGTGAGCTGAGCAAAGAAGTCTGGATATTGTATGTAATCGATTCATTACTGTAATACAATTGATTTGACTTTGTGTGGTGGGTTTTTTTCCTGAAAGGGTTTTCCCATGTAAATACTGTGTCATCTTTATTTCCTTACCTTTCTGGTTTCTCATTGCCATGGTTGTATGCATCTCTATAAGTTTTAGAAACTGTTAGTTTTTCGTTTTTGCTTCTCTCCCCTGTAGTAAAGGTGTTAAGGGAATGCATTCTGCACTGTTGGATCATTAGATCCTCATTCTTTTCCCTTCAAATTGGTACCAGAGCTTGGCCAGTTCATGTTATCCTTGTTAGGGAAAATTAGTTTTTTGCACTAATACTATTTCAGTGGGAGACTTGCATTGTTAAACTTGTTTCTGTTGTGAGATGGTGAGTACATTTGGTAGAATAGATATTGAGAATTTTAATGGCAACAACTTTGAGTTATGGAAACTCAAAATAGAAGACTTGCTTGTGGATAGAGACCTCTGGATTGCAATGTCTAGAACTAAGCCACAAACTATGACCCAAGAAGCTTGGGATCTTGCTGATAGAAAAGCAAGAGGATTGATAAGACTGAGTCTAGCCGATTTTGTGCTCTTGAATGTTCATGAGGAGACATCTGCAGCTGCTTTGTGGAAGAAGCTTGATGATATTTACCAAGGAAAATCTCTGGTAAACAAGTTATTCCTAAGAAAGAAGTTGTACTCCTTGAAGATGGATGAAGGTGCATCTATTATAGACCATCTGAACTCATTTAATATGAGTGTTACTCAGCTGGCATCTGTAGGTGTAAATATTGAGGAGGACGATCGTTGCATGCTCCTGTTGTGTTGATTACCTGACAATTGGGATCATCTTGTGATGGCTATTGGAAGCACAACCACCACTTTCAAGACTGTTGATGTGGTTGTTTCACTTCTGTTTGAATAAATGCAAAGGAAATCTTCTGAGATGGCCAAAGATGCTCTTTCTGTTTGAGGTAGAACAAAGGAGAAAGGCAAGAAGAAAGACAACAAGTCGAAATCCAAGTCTAAAGGGAGATCAAAGTCTCCTGGTAAAAAGTCCAAGGTAAAGTGCTAGAACTGTGGGCAACCTGGTCATATCAGGAAGGACTACAAGGAGAAGAAGAAGAAGAATGTTTTTGACAATGAATCTTCTCAAAGTGATGCAAATGCCTTCATTGCAACAGCCCTGACAACTCAGCCATTAGATGATGTTTGGTTAGTTGATTCAGGTGCCTCTTTTCATATGACATCCAATAGAGATTGGTTCTCAAAGTATGAGAAGTATGATGGTGGAAAGGTATACTTGGCAAGTTATTCAATACTGGAGATTATTGGCAGAGGAAGGGTCAAAATTTAGTTTCCTGATGGGAGAGTCAAAGGAATTGGTGGTTTTCTTCACATCCCAAGTTTGGCTCGAAATCTTCTTTTTGTTAGTAAGTTAAATGATGCTGGTGTAGAAGTTTCTTTTTCTAGTAAGGGATGTAAAATGGCTAGGGGTGCAATGGTGTTAGCTAAGGGTGTTCGTACTAGCACTCTGTACAAGCTAGATGCATGACATGTTCTTTGTAACAATGCCTCTGTAAAGTAATATAATTCTGCACCTATAGAGAAAGATGAAGACTCTTCACTATCTGCAAATGCTTTGGAGGTAAAACTCCTAGCAGAGAAGACTATGTTATGGCATCATAGACTTGGTCACATTGGTGAGAAAGGTTTAAAAACCTTGAAGAACAAAAACCTTGTAGAAGGGCTTGATGATTGTAACCTTGAGTTTGATTTCTGTGAACATTGTATCTATGGAAAGCAACACCATGTTTCTTTCTCCTCTAGTCCTCACAAATCTTCTGGTATACTAGATTATATTCATTCTAATGTGTTTGGTCCAGTTGATGTTCCTTCATTATTGAAGTCTAGATATTATGTTTCTTTTATTGATGACTACTCGAGAAGGGCATTTGTATACTTTCTTAAAAGTAAATCAAAAGTGTTCAGTCGGTTTAAAGAGTTCAAATCTTTGGTAGAAAATTAGATTGGAAGGAAAATAAAGTGTTTAAGGATAGACAATGGAGGTGAGTTTTGTTCTGTAGATTTTGGAAGATACCGCACTGATCATGGAATTAAAAGGCATAAGACAACCCCCTATACTCCACAGCAAAATGGAGTTGCTGAAAGGTTGAACAGGACACTAATGGAAAAGGCAAGGAGTATGCTGAGTGGTACTAGTCTGGAGCAGAAGTTCTGGGCTGAGGTTGTTGCTACAGCATGTTATTTGATAAATAGATCTCCTTGTTTAGCTCTTGTTGACATGACACCTTTGGAAGCATGGTCAGGTAAGAAACCCTCATTAAGGCATATTCGGGTCTTTGGCTGTGAGGCATATGTTCATGTGCCAAATGAAAAGAGATCAAAATTGGATAACAAGGCAATGAAATGTATTCTCATCGGCTATGGAGTTGGTGTGAAAGGATACAAGCTTTGGAACCCTGTTACTGAGAAGGTTTTGTAGAGTAGAAGCATGATATTTCATGAGCTGAAACCTTTAGTAAGTGATCAACAACTTGAAACAAATCAAAGTGACAAGAAGATGGATGCAGTTGAGATTCCCCAAACTCTAGAAAGGGAAGAGTTGCATGGTGTACCTGAAGTTGAGGAGAGCTCAAGCAGCTCTGGAAGTTCTAATGATGAAGAACAACCTCATCCTCTAAGGATATCTACACGAGAAAGAAGGAAACCAAAAAGGTATGGTTTCTCTATGTTAGATTCAAATTGTGCTTATTCCTTAATTACTAGCACTAATGAACCTAGGACTGTGAAAGAAGCAATCGGCATGGTTGATTCAAAGTCTTGGCTAGAAGCCATGAATGAGGAGATGGATTCCTTGAAAAAGAATGATACCTGGAAGTTGGTACCACTGCCTAAAGGGCGAAAGCCTATTGGCTGCAAGTGGATATTCAAAAGGAAGACAGGCCTTGATGGTAGTGTGGAGAAGTATAAGGCATGCCTGGTTGCAAAGGGATTTTCCCAAGTTGAGGGAATTGATTATGGAGAGATCTTTTCCCCTGTAGCAAAGTTGACATCCACCAGATTTTTGTTGTCATTGGTAGCTGTGTATGACTATGAAATTGAGCAGATGGATGTGAAGACAATGTTTCTCCATGGTGAGCTAGAAGAAGAAATCTACATGTCCTAGCCTGAGCATTTTGTTGATAGAGGCAAAAAAAATCTGGTTTGCAAGTTAAATAAATCTCTCTATGGTCTAAAGCAATCTCCTAGAATGTGGTACCAAAAATTTGACACATTTGTGTTGTCAATTGGGTTTGTTAGATCAAAATCTGATCATTTCATCTATTATAAATGTGAGAATGATCGTGTGTTTGTTATTACTCTGTATGTGGATGACATGTTAGTCATTGGTAATAGCAAGGCAATGATTTCTAATCTTAAAACTCAGTTGTCTGCTAAGTTCAAAATGAAAGATCTTGGAGTAGCAAGGTACATTCTTGGAATGGAGATAACCAAGGATAGAACAAGCAGAAAGCTTTGGCTCAGTCAGAGTAAGTGCAACTAGTTGTTCCAATCATGCAAGGATTGAAACTATCTGCTAAAGATTGTCCAAAGTCTGCTACTGAGATGGAGGACATGACCACTATGCCTTATGCAAGTGCAGTAGGCAGTTTGATGTATGCTATAGTTTGCACAAGACCAGACATTGCCCAAGCAGTGGGAGTTCTAAGCCGATTCATGGCAAATCCAGGGAGATCACATTGGGATGCTGTAAAGAGAGTGTTCAGGTATTTGAAGGGTACTTTAGATTATGCTTTATGTTACCATGGCAGTATGGTTGCATCATAGAGGACTCTTAGCATTCAGGGATATGTTGATTCTGATTGGGTAGGGGACATTGACAGTAGAAGATCCACCAATGGATACACTTTCATGCTTAATGGTGGAGCAATCAGTTGGATGAGCAAGTGACAAGTTGTAGTTGCTTTATCCATGACAGAGGCAAAGTACATGGTAGCAACTCATGCTTGCAAGGAGGCAGTGTGGCTGAGGCGTTTGTGTTTAGACATTGGATTTAATGCTGAGCAGATTTCAATCTGCTATGATAGTCAACGTGCCATTTGTTTGGCAAAGAATCTAACCTTTCATGCTAGGACCAAGCACATATATGTGCAATATCACTTCGTGACGGATATGGTCGAAGATGGTAAGGTCAGTATGGATAAGGTTGGCACCTTGAAGAGTGTTGTAAATGCCTTGACAAATCCGGTTAGCACAGACAAGTTCAGATGGTGCACAAAATTGATGGGCCTTGGGGCCTATGATAGACAGTAAGGTATGATGTTTTGAGGAAGCTGGAAGTGTTCACCAAGTGGGAGATTGTTGAGAAATTATGTCTCAACTTCCAGCTTGAAGTCCTCGTTTTCATGCCTTGGTGATTTTGTGTTGTTTACAAAGTTCTAGTGGAGGCAAAGCCAGGATGGAACTTGGCATTGTTCTATTTGCCTAAGTTTCGAGTCTCTGGCGGAGGCAGAACTGAGATGGAACTTGGCATTGTTCTGTTTGCCTAAGTTCTGGGTTTCGGTTTTTGTTCCTGCTCCGACTCTGCTTCCTACTGTCGGTTTGTTCTCGTAGGTTCTAGCGGAGGTGGAACCAGTTTTGGAAGTTGGCAATGTCCGTTTGCTAGGTTCCTGTTTTAGTTCCAATTTCGACTCTGAGCCTGACTCCTGCTTTTACGATTTGGTTCTTCTAGATGTTTGGATTCTACTCGGTGTGTTTTCCTATGCCTTGTCCTATTTTTGGATTGTTGTTTCTTGTAGTTGGCGGAGGCGGAACCGGAACTAGATTGGTTCCTGATCGTGGACTTTTGGTAAAGTCTTGTTTTTGTTCCTATTTCATCCCCAACTCCGACTCCGGTCTTTTGTGTTCCCATCTTGGTTTGACCCTGGGTTGACTTTACCCAGTCAGAACTGTCTCCGATGAGTTCCTCTTTGCAGTGGGCGGACGTGGAACCGAAATGGTTCTTGAACCTAAAATTTTGGTGGATTCATGTTTTGACTCCAGTTCCGACTCCAACTCCGACTTTGACTCCGGCAGTGTGTATTTTTGGTGGAGTCCTGTTTCGACTCCTATTCCTACTCTGACTCTGGTAGTGCTATTTATGACTTGAAGTCTTGGTCGCGCCCGATGTCTGTTTGACCATTTTGGTTGCTCTGTTAGCTACGATTGCTAATGGGTCTTGGACACATGGCACCTGATTGAATAGTGATTGGATGGATAGCAAGATAGTTATTGTGGTAGTTGCATTTGTCAATGAAGGGTGGTGAGCTCAACCATTTTGAGTAATGGCTTTGAATGCAATGACGGCTTGTTGCAAGAGATCTGTCAGATCCGACCAGTTGCATGATTTGAGGATGGACTTCATTGCTCTTCTGAGTCAGTTACATTTGGATGAGAGATGTGTTATTTCTCATAAGTTAAAAAAGTTGAGTTGAGTCATGAAGTTGTAGAGCAAGTTGAAGTCGCATGCTGAAGAACAAGAAGAATGTGATTTCTTGAAGAGGGTTTTGAACTATATGTTGTGAAAACATTGTAATAGTGGATCTGAATCTCTCTGGGTGATTGTGAGCTGAGCAAAAAATTCTGGATATTGTATGTAATTGATTCATTACTGTAATACAATTGATTTGACTTTGTGTGGTGGGTTTTTTGCTTGAAAGGATTTTCCCACGTAAATACTGTGTCATCTTTGTTTGCTTACCTTTCTAGTTTCTCATTGCCATGGTTGTATGCATCTCTATAAGTTTTAGAAACTGTTATTTTTTCATTTTTTCTTCTCTCCCCTATAGTAAAGATGTTAAGGGAATGTATTCTGCACTATTGGATCATTAGATCCGCATTCTTTTCCCTTTATTTTATAGCCTGAGAAACCATCGAGCAATCAAAAGATCTCTGATCTGGCCATAGTCTACATAATCTACTCCATTGATGGCAAAGGGTAATGGTCTTTCAGTGAAGCTTTATTGAGATCCCAAAAATCAACACAAAGCCTAATGTTTCCATTCTTCTTCTGAATTGGTACCATATTAGACACTTAGGTGGAGTGCTTAATCAGATATATGATTCTTGACTTAATCAATTTGGTGAGCTCTTGCACCATCAACGCTTTGAACTTTGGATTGATTAGCCTTTGCTTCTGTCAGATAGGCTTTGATCATTTCACAAAGTCACTAGTATGCTAAATTATGCCTGGATCATACCCTCAAAGATCATCATAGGTCTAGGCTATAACCACATCATCTATGGAACATAGATCTCTTAGTCTCTCCTTATCTTCCTCAAGAATGTCCCTTCAAAATTTTAGCTTTCTATCATTTCTGATATTGTTGTCTACATAGTCCCTTGCATCTGTAGTTAACCTTTGTTTGTCGTTTCTTACATTTTCACAGTCAAAGATATTTTTTAGCGAGATTAAACCTTGAGGGAGCTTATTTCCCTTTAACTGGATAATCTTCTCTTTGGGAGATTCTTCTCTTGGTTGTGAATAGTTAGAAGATCCTTCTTACTTTTTTATGAAGGCAAAAATCTGAGTGTCATCTTCAAATACTTTCCAGTTTTGATCATTGCCAGGGATTTTTGGTCAAACGATGATTTGTACTACATTCTGCTTTGTTGTTGAATCATGAAGTGGTTCAAATTGTGAATTGATTGAATCCATTTGATCAGTGGTTATTTTGAGATCGGGGAATGACTTAGACATTAAAACCTTCAAATATCTCAATCAAATCCCCTACTAGATGTCTATATAAATTCATTCTTATATTCTCCACAGTCGCTTGCCCATGGACTTGGCTCACAACCAACTCTAAATCTATGAATGTTTATGCCCATTCACTTTGCAAGAATCAAACTATGGACCAAGGCTTCATATTCCATGTCATTTTTTGAGCATGAGAACTAAAAATGAAAGGCCTTGAGGGTCTCCAATCCTTTAGGGACACTAGTGAGACTCTCGCTTTGAAACTATATTTTCATTTGGCACCGTAAAATTATAAGGTCCATAGACGGTTGTCTGTCGAATCATCATATTTCTCTCGATTCCTTATCAGTTTTGGGTAGACCTAATCGTCATCAAAGATCACGTATGTGCCTAGTCCCATGGAATGATTTTTTTTTAATGGGTTAGAGTCGATGAAATGGTTGAGGATGACCTCCTCTTCAAGAGTCTAATCACTCATGTCTTCCTTATCCTCCAAAATCTCTACACAATACCCCTCCCCTTTTGAGAGGGAGATATTTCCTGCTTCAAAATATAGGACTACATTGTCGACTATGTGTTCTGGATGCAAAGATTCAAACATGATTTTCATCTTTTCCCCATGCATGGTTCTCAATATCATATGTGACCAATCAAGCACCAAGTATCCACCAAGCTTTGCAGTGAAATCTCTTGAAGGACACATCCTAAAAACTGGGGTAATGTCTATCACCACTACTTCTTGTGAGACTATCTAGCTTGGGCATGAGAAGTGGGTTAAAGACAGATGTTTTATCCGAGCAATGGTCAAAACCTTCTTTCTATCCAATTGCATGATTCCCTTCTCAAGGAGTTCATACTTAAGCTTTAAGGCATCGACCACTTTCTTTGGCATGACTGTTGTAATAGGTCCCGAATCAATCATATTATTATGAATTTTTTTATCTCCCATGATCAATGTAGAAAAGAAGGGTGTGGCCTTTAGCTTGCTTACCTCTTTCTCTTTTACATTATCCATGTCATTCACAAAAGTTGTGGTCTTTAGGGCTTGAGGCTCCGACATGGGTTCTTTACCTTTACTTTGGTCACACAATAGAGTCACATCCATCTACTATATTTGTTCTTCCTTCTTTAATTCTTCCTAAAGCAATGTCTTTTATTTAGGAATGGATATGACATCCCATAGGAATATGTTAGTAGGTGCCTTCTTCAATTGTTCCACCACATTAAGCATTTTGATTGGCTTGAACTTGGGCTTAAATGGTGGTATATCTCTCATCTTCAGAGGGAATCAATCCTTCATAAATGGGTTCAACATCTTATCCAACTCCTTCACTAACAACGGTATAATTCACTACTACTGAGTAGGTCGGCTAGTTGCCTAAGCAACCTTCTTTCTTGCCATTGTGGTTGTTGTAAGTAAGGTTGTAGTAGATCTTGTTGTAAATATTCTCCCATGAGCCTTCTTTTGGATCTTGTGTTGTATTATGACTGCACTCATGGAGCACTAGTCATCGGAGCTTCATTTGCGAATACTGCATCTTCTTCCTCCATCCATGAAAATAATGCTTGGTCAAGTGTAATATCCAGCTCTTGCTCCAAGGACTTTCCTTGAATCTGTGCTCTAAAATAGGAATTTTCCATTTTAGGGGACTCATATCCTTCCATATTTGGAAGCATGCCTTTGTTCCTTTGTTTTTCTATCTTCTATTGCATATTTCCCCTTAGACAATTTTGGGGCATGTGACTATCACTACATGGGAATCACCATACATTCTCATCTTCTTCTAGGTTGTTTTTTTCTTGGCTATACTTGACTATCTGTAGCGGCATGGTGACCAAAACTATCATCCCCAACTCGAGGGTCCTTGGTAAGTATTTTGCTGATAAGATGGTCATCCTCCCTAATAGGTCTGAGTGGCTTGCTTCAGAGGTGCCACTTTCTACTACTTGATGAGAAATAACTCATTAGTAAAAGACAACATGAGGCTCTTCATATCATTGATGTTGACTACTATATCTAAGAAGAACCTGACATTCTTGGTTGCATGGTGAGGTACACATACATGGATTGTGGCATGGTAGATGTTTCCGCTTGTTGAGTGGAAGTGCTCAGGATAACTTCTTCCTAGGGACCGCTAGATACTTCTACAGATACAAGCACTAGGGTCCTTGTGGAAGCTTTCCCACATTGATTAAACTATTTTCCACATGCACAACCAACTCATATGCATCAATTAAGATATCTCCTCCCATAGAGGTTATCATCACCATGATATTTAAATTGAAGACCTTCAAGTAGAACATAAATGCCATCGTAGCTTGAGGTTGGGAATTCACAGGGATCCTCTCCCAGGTTTTATGAAACCTGGTGTTGAATTCACTCATGGCCTCTTGTGGGGCTCTTTTGATAGTGATTAGTTGATTAAGTAGCGAAGAATGATCTCCCTTCTCTAAAAATAATTCGGAAAGCCTTTCTCCGAGTTGATCCTATGAGTGGATAGAAATGAAGGTCAAAGATCGATATGAATCTTCAGCCTTTCCTTTGAAAGAGGCTACCAATAGCCTAAAAGAAATATTTTCCTCCACTATTTTATGTACCCTACATACCTCTTCTATATCTTGGAGGTGTTCAAAAGGGGTTTTAAATTCCTCCCTAGAGAATTTTGGGATAGCCTTGAGTGCATTAGCAAGTATGGTGGGCCACTCATCTTGGGGAGTAGCTAGTTTTAGAATACTACCACTATCATAGGTGAAAAAAACTATAGGAGTAGGGGTAGGTACATGAGCCATGGAGAACAGATTCCTATGAATTGGGTATACTGGTATTCTTATTTGGAAAATTCTGCCTCTAGGCGAAGTCGATAAGGCTCTAGATTTTGGGCTCTTAATTCTCGCTCTATTACTCCTTATAGGTGATACATAACCTTGAAGTCATCTTCTCCTAGGTACCAAAGAGGGTAACTAGGAGTATTGGAAATGGACCTTTCAAGATGCTCTTGTTTGGATTTAGGGCATGAAACTTACAGTTTCTTTCCTTGGCCTAATTTAAGAAATATTTCAGACTTCTAATCAGACATTTGGAAAACTAGGGTCCCATCGGGCATGCCAGAAAAATAATTTTTGATCATCAAAGTTTGCGTCTCTTTGAAAACCTTATGGGAAATTTAGTGAGTGGGGGACCAATTTATGCCTCATTGAATTCCTCCAATATTTTAATAGAAATCCAACTCTTCTCTGAGTTTGGGAAAATGGGTAGAAGAAAATGTAAATATAAAACATGAAAAATGGTGATGTTGCAATGCTTTTACAACATTTCAAAACCCAAATTATTTTCTATGAATGATATATTACAAAATGAATGCCACAACCCTTCATTGTTGGGAAGAGAATGAGTAACAAAGGCTAAATACAAGAAAAGTGCAGTATTTCAAATCTCCCCATGAGAAGTGTTCATTATGGTCTAATCAAGCATAAAAGTTCCAAGAGTTCAAAGAAAAATATTCAGAAAGTTGCATAAAACCTTCCTCTTAATACAACATAACACGAAGAAACAATAAACCTTAAAGAAAATAGAGAATTTCAAGGACATAATCCAATTTCAACTAGCTATTACTTTATCATAGAAGATTACAACATGAAAATCAACTAATCAAACTATTTTAATTATGCTTAACACAATGTTTTATTCAGAATTAAAATATAAAGAAGGAACTTGACAAAGTCCATATCATGCATATTTTTAAAACTTCTTACAAACAAATCATACTTAAATATCAAATGAACTTTAAAACAGAGGCCAGATTCCAATCCAACAATAGTTTGAGTTAAAAAAATATAACATGCCATAAAGAAGCAATGTTTTTCCAACTTCTAATGAAAATACTTCTATAACTAAGGAAAAACTAAAGAATTTATTTCCAAAAGGGAAAACTTCAGGAACCCTTTCCTTTTGTTGTTGTCTCCAATTTATAGCTGAAAAGAGAGATAAACACCGCCACCACCTAGCAGTAATTACTCCTAGATGTTTGCACATTATAGCTCACGATCCGATTGTAGATCATTAATTAGGTCACGACAATATTTTCTCATCAATTCCCAACTGTTGCATTAATGTCCCTTAGATATTTTAGCAAAGATTTCCCTTTGTAAACACTCGAATCCTAGAAAATATCCTGGAAAAAGTCTTGTTGACTAATCACATGGCTCGACAGTGTCAACTCAAACATTTTAGCCTAAAAACAAGGAAAACCTAGCATGCTTCGAAAAACTCTAGAAATATTGCTTTCTATAAAAGAAAATACTATTTGAAATGGAGAGATGGCATATCTAGTGGGCGAGGAGTCTCAAATTTGTTAAAATCATCCTTGAGAAAATATCCACCGAGCTAACACATGTCTTGAATTTCTCCTGAAAGGAAAGTGATAAATAAAAATCTGTGCAGCCACCACGTGGTGTATTACACACCTTTCATAACAAATTTTTTTATGCATGGATCATCCCAAAGCCAAAAAATTATAAAGCCGAAAATCCAAAGAGACTAAGGAAAAAATTTCTTCACAAATACCTTCATCAGACCTTGCATCAAACTTTCCTAAGTTTTCTTCTTCTCTTTTGATATAAAATTTAATTCCAAATACTCTAAAGTACTTCACCGTCTGAATCCTTTGATACCATATCTCATAGGGAGTCTTTGTGATGTTAGATTTGGCTTGTACTATAATAATTATGTAAACAATAGTATGAATTTGTTCTCTCTAGTAGACTTCTGATAGATTTTCCTCTTTTATCATAGTCTTAGTAGCTTCTTGAATCATTTGGGTTTTCCTCTCAACCACACCATTCTACTAATGAGTTATAGCGGCATAAAAATGCCTTTTTATTCCATGAACTTCAGAAAATATGTTGAGCTCATTGGAGGTGAATTCAACACCTCTTTTGGACCTCAAAATTTTAATTTTCAGATCTATTTCATTCTCAACCTTAGCTTTATATGCCTTGAATTTGTCTAGTAAATCATTTTTTTTTAAAGAAATGTAACCCATGTCATTCTAGAATAATCATCAATCAAAAACATAAAATTCATGTCACCTTGTATAGTTCTCACCCTTGTAGGACTACAAATCTTATATGAATTAATTCTAGTAGTCCAATAGCATATTTTTCCCTTCCCTTGAAACTATTCCTTAGTTGTTTTCTAAACATACAATCCCTCTAGACAATATTGATAGGCTTTGTGATTCTTGGTAGGTCTCTCACTACATGAACTAAATGGATTCTCACCAAACTATCGAAATTCATATGATAGATCCTCTAGTGCCATAATAAACTATCACTAATATATGACATAAAGAAATGATCATCAACACCCTTAATCTGAGAAATGTTTCCATCTGTTCTCTTATTAGAATCAATCATAGTTTTGGGCCCTTTTTTGATCTCACATGTTTCATCAATAAACACAAGATTTACCCCTTTTCTACACATTTTTCCAACACTCAAAATATTATGCCATAAACCCTTAACATAGTAACATTATCAATGCTATGCTTACCATAAAAACTGATGGAACCTATTCCATAAATCTTAACTTTTGAATCATCTCCAAATTTAACTAGTCCATCATATTTTCAAGGTTAACAAAGTTACTCTTTTCTCTGGTTATGTGATTAGATAAGCCACTATCAAAAAACTAGTAAGTATTATTCTCTTCAACATGAAAAGAAGATACCAAAGTACCTTGACCCTTATCCTTCTCTCTGGAATACTTTCCTTCACACAAATTTTAGAGTTAGTAGAACTAGGTTCTTCTTTCATATCCAGGAACAAGAATTCATGATTAGAAATACCAACATCTTCTCTTACATAGTAATATTTCTTAGTCATCTTTTCTTTTTTCTCCTTATTCATATTTTTTACAACTCTTTCCATACATCTAGAAGCATAATGACTTATACAACCACAACTAAAATATATGAAAGGTATTTTTCCTTTGTACCTACTAGTTCCCTTCTTCATTCTTCTTACAAAATTAGCTTCCACCTCATCAAGATCTTCCTTCCCTAAATATTTAACCTTTTATGATACTCCATCCTTGAAAGAATTTCTACATTTATACCATTTTTCAAAAGCTTTTTTCTCATTTCAAAATAATTTAGTGTACCAATCATCTGATCTCTAGAACAAGTATCTAGACTTGTAATTTCCTCAATAGAAGATACCTTTTCACTATAATAATAAAGAGGATACTTGAGAACTTTATTTACCACTTTAGATTCTTTGACTTGTGCACCAAGATCTCTCATTGCGCTCACCAACTCATCAACTCTCTAAATGTAGATTTTGATGGTTAAATATTTAGACATATGTATGGTCTCAAATTGTTCCTTTAAATTATGTAGCTTTTCTTTATTGACTTTTTCATCTCCATCATAAATAATTTCTAGCTTATTCCAAACCTCTTTAGCAGTCTTCAAAATCATAAATTTTAGTAATTCAATATTTGAAAGACTTCACAATAATAAATCTTTCCATAGCATTGATCCCATGTTCCTTGATCTCTACACTTGTACTTGGACCATTTTCAAGTGGAGTATATGCAGTCTGATAAGCCTTTTCAACCTCAAATCCTCGAGCTACTAGATATCCTTCCATCTTTATGTTCTATAATGCATAATTTGTGCCATTGAATCTAGGGAATTCCAAAGAAACCCTGTTCACCACCAGTGATCTACCTCAAGTGGTTAAGCTCTTCTCCAAGGAACCTAACTATGATACCAATATTTGAATGAACAAGACAACTAAGAGGGAGGCAGAATTAGCTATACGTGATCAAAACATCAAAAACCCTCAAAAGTAATCAGATCCACATGCATTCATTAACCCCTTATTCTATTATAATGATTAAACATTAAATGTAGATAAAAAAAATTGAAATGGAAAACCTAATGAGGGAAAAACCACTATGAGGATTATCTCACAATATACGTAATTCAAAAAGTGGTACAAAAGGGCTCACTTCCAAAATAGGGAACACTATCAAAAAATTCTCATAGCTAGGGCTCACTTCCATAGAAAGAAATACAAGAAGATAAAAGCTAAATGTTACATAGAGAACAATTTCTCAATGTAAAAAGGAATCCAACACAATGATCCAAAATTTTGCAGTCTAGTATGAAATATTTTGGACACCTTCAATTCACTGCATTCAAGAATCCAATACTTCCAAGTTTGTACTACTATGCTCAATTTGCATCACATATATCACTTGAATTGATCTTGCATCTATCTTGCATTTCTCTTGATTATTTATCACCAAATCTCAACAGCTCTATTATTATTTATATTAACCTCAACCTTAAACATCTTCTCTAATGTCAAAATTCTATTTGTTATATTTACAAATTTAAATTAGGTCGACACCTAAATATTCCCGTGATGGGTAGGAATGAAAGGGAACCAAAAAAACAATTAACTAAGACCCAAAATTAAGTCTCATAGACCTTGCTATGCATCCATTAATACTTGAATGTTTTTGAATGTAGTGTTGACACTAAGTCAATTGTTACCCATGAAAACATATTAAACGTTAAGTACATGCTTCTGAAGCTTCTAATTCACCTAACCACAAATCCTTTTGAAAACAACAAGAGAACAACACCATTATCTCTTCTTCAAAATCATAACCCATGAAAAGAAACTATAGAGAAATTTGGATCAAAGACATTTCTCCCTAACACCTTTGTACAACACTGCAAAACTACTTCATATGCTTGTAAACACAACTTTCTCTCAACAATGATTGGAAACCCAAAAATCTGAATATGGAGACCTCTAACAACCTTGATCAACATACTAAATCCATATAGGCATATAATCAATATAGAATAAACATGTACCATGATCCAAAGCATATGTTGAACACTTGCACAACACTATTTTCTTTTTTTATCAGATTTTCTCAAAAGAACTTAGAAATCAAGTACCAAAGACATCATATCATCTCTTTATTTTATTCCAACTCATCTCTAGACACTACAATAAAAATAAAACTTCATGTACTCAACATTTCCTCAATATCTCAACTACACATTCACAACCTACAACAACCCATTTTCCTCTTTTTCACAATTTTATCAATATCCTCGACATTTTCATCATCTAACAACTTCCTTAACACATAGTTGACATCAATGACAACACTAGTTAGGAGACTTCTTGTTGAAATCAATGGAAAACCCTATTTCCTAGTTCATTTAATATTTTTTATGTTAGTTTTCTCATGTCGGAGGATTAAGACACTTTTCATGATCTTTTCTAGTCCTATATCTCAACCTTGTCTATTTAAGCAAAGTATCATGTGTAAATTTTATT
Organism: Sequoiadendron giganteum; assembly: GCA_007115665.2. NCBI lineage: Eukaryota > Viridiplantae > Streptophyta > Pinopsida > Cupressales > Cupressaceae > Sequoiadendron > Sequoiadendron giganteum. The sequence continues at coordinate 122,928,982 of VCHN02000014.1, forward strand.
CAATTAAAGTAATGTAATCCATGTAATCATAATGGGGTGTAATCAAATCCATTATGTCCGTAATCGAGAAATAAATTTTCTTTTTCTTCACTCTTGTAGAACGCATCTTTTTCTTTTGTATACAACTTTAGAGGGTTGATTCCATTGGTGACTCTAACATGGTATCAAATTTTCAGATCTATAAACACCTTCTTAGATCTAGGAGATAATTGGGTATGGAATTTTTTGAGGTGGACTTTGAGGAGAAAGGGAAATCACCACTACGTTTAGAGGGCCCAAAACCCCCATTTTCACATAAGGGTAAATGTACAAAGCTATGTAACACTTTCGACCAACTATATAATTCTAAGAAAAATAGTTTCAACCTAAATAGTTCTAGTCAAACAAATTTTGCATGAAAGCTTGTGGCCTATATGTGGCACATAGATCTTCAAATGAAACCATTTCACCTGAAATGATAAAATTTGATTTTTTTCCTTTTTCACATTGAAAGGTGGCTCATTTTATATGTAGAGTTTGTGTAGAGAGGGTTTTTGTCGAAACCCTTTCTATCGAAACTATCTATGTGGAATCTTAATTGGAAGCCAACACAACTTTTTTTAGAATATTTTGGAACTTTCAACTTCAACTAAGTACTTCTTCAGTCGAAATGATTTAAAAAAAAACAAAAAAATACTTTTTGTAGAGCTCAAAGTGGTGAATATAAATATTCAATTTAAAAAATATTTTTATTAGTTTTAATATATTTTATTTTTATAATAATGCAAGTAGGTTGTTAAAGTTAAAAATAGGTTGATTAGATATTTAAAAAAATAGTATAACATATTAAAAAAGAATGAAAAATATATGGTGCACAAGAAGAGAGAATCCTCTTCAAAAGGGCTTTTTTAAAAAATGATTAAAAAAATAGACACTAGTTGATGTCAAATGAAAAGTATCAAATTTTGACAATTTTGACTTAAAAATGTTGTTATGAGAAAAAGATACACTAAAATTTCTATTTACTTTTTCCATGGACTAGATATTGAAGTTACCTATTTGGAGAAAAAAATTAAGGAAAAATGAAGTATTTTTCTTTTTGTTTCTTAATGTCAAGTGAATGTCATTTTTTTTTGAATTTTTTAACATTTCAAAAACTATTCTTAAATTGATAAAAAGAAAGAAAAACACTTTTTAAAAAATCTGAAAAATTACAAGAATAAACTTCTTCAGGATTTTTACATTTCATTAGTTTTCATAATTTTCAAATTCAAAACATGAAGACTACTTTAATGTGGTTGAAGAACTTTTAGAATTTTTGTTGTAGTTGGCCAATTCCATTATAAAGTGTGACACAGGTTTGCACTTTTCCCCATAAAATACTTTAATTTTTTGGGAATATTTTGGCATTTTTAAAATTTTTGGGTGATTAATTTAAAATTGACTTCCAAATGACCATCACAGAGGATTTTGTTAAAATTAATGGTTAAATATCCATCATACTAATGCTCAACCCATTTTTCTAGTGCCTGGTCATGTGGGAGACCACTCCCTATCCCTTAGAGGGCTTAATTTTAGTCCTTCAAGTCTTAATTGGGAATTCTTTTTTATAATTGCCATAACTTTTAACATGGGTATTAGATTTTTGTGAACAAGATATCATCAAAAACCTAGTTCAAATAAATTTCTAGTGTTGTAGGTTTCATTATCCTATATTACTACTTGTAACTTTTATTTTTGTTTGAACTCAGATCATCATATTTTCCTTATGAGCTCATAATATTTTTCCTATGTCTCTGACTTTTATTATTCTTGTGGAATTAGGAAGGTATTGAGGAGATCTATCAGTAAATCTATGAAATTTGTCAAGATTCATGGGGTAGGTATATTTTATTTATATTTTTCATATTTGTTTTGTAGAGGATTACTTGGACATGATTGAACATGGGAAGGTTTTATTTTGATCAGCTCGGTTCATTTCAGTTGCTTGATATGTAATAATATTTGATTTTATCATTTGAAGAGTATATGATTATAATAGTCATGGGTTATGAAACTCATCCTTCTATAATCATTTTAAATAAGGATAATTATGAGTCTTAGAAAAAAGGAATCCTCATGCATTATAGGTGTCTCAATATTTTCCCTCACCTTTACAGACTAATCCTTGAGAAAGAGACACAATCGAAAAAATTAGTTTGGTCTAATAAAAATAGTCATATTTTAGGATTAATTGGTATGAAAATTAGTGATGAAATCTTCTAGAAGATCCCAAAAACTAAGTTTCCAAGCACACTTTGGCCTAGAATTTGGGAAATATATGGAGATATACATAATCCTCAACTACTAGATGATATTGCATTAGATTTCCTCATTCTACTTGACGATGTTGATAATCTACCCTTTGATGATGATACCTTAGAGGATCTTGAATATGATGTAGTACTTGAGTAACTTGATAATCAAGAGACCTATCCTGCAACTCCCACTTCTACTCTTGAGATAAAAAATCCATCTTTTTGTTCTACATCAATGTTCAAAGATGCTTCTTTGAGAGATTCCAAGAATTCATTACAATAGGTGAATCATTGTCTGTCAAATTTATCTTTTTTGAGATGATTACTTGACATGTATTTCAAACTTCTTTGTAGAGTCTCACATTTCATTTTTGGAGAATTTTTTTGATGGATTATCTCTCCTCTTTGATGATAATCCCATCACAGGTGTTATCCCATCATATATGTCTTTAGATCTTGTTCAACTTTAGTTACCACTTGATCCTCATTTTGCACCTTCTGTATTGATTAGAAATGTACCTTATTTGAATATGACATCATCATCTACCATGGGTATGATGATAAATGAGAAGATTTAAAATACATAATACTCATACATTTGTATCACATTCCTTTTAATTCCTATCTAAAATGGGAAGAATACTTGCATTTGTACTTGGTTTTATTTCTTCCTAAGTGGAGTTATTTTGTTTATAGTGATTGGATCATGTTTTGTCTTCAAGAATAAACCATTTCAGCAAGACATTATGCATTATGAGGGGGCTATATAATCTCTATCTTTCCCTCACATCGAGGGGTAATTGATTTTATATTAGTGATGAATCTCATCCTCGAGTGATTTTGAGTTCACCATCCATCACTTTTTAATTTTTTTATATATTTTTTCTCTTTTGGAGAGGTTTCTTGTGCCACTTAGTTATTTTCTCTATTTGTGAGAGATTGGATTTATGCATGGGTACCTAACATGGCCTAGTATTTAGAACCAATAATCATCATAATTTGCATCATTTTCATTTATTTTCTTCTCTCCAAGATGAACTAAAGGGGGTGTAGGTGTGAATATGGTATTTTACCTAACTAGTTCACCTAGTAGATTGGATTCATATGTTATGTTTGTGAGAATAATGATGTATAGATGATGTTGATGTATAGTCTAGGGAGATAGTTGATGATTGATGAGAATGATAGTTTATGATTTTTTCATTGATGGAAAAATAGTATAGAGATACAATAGTGTTGCCTCGGTGAAGACCAAATATTTTACAGATTTTCCTAAGTATTGATATATATTTTTTAGTATTAAGTGAACCATTTTTGTGGTCCACATTGCTCTACTACCAAGAATATGTTCATGTGGTTTTGATGTAATTTTGGTGTATTTTTAAAGTATCTCAACCCAAATATTCAAGCTTAAATTTCTTCCATAGTCAGAGATAATGTTGAAGAAGTATCAGCTCTGGAAATGGAAAAGTTGTAGATACAAAGTGTATATTTGAATTCTCGGAATTCATTGTCGATGATTTTTTTTTGTGTGGTTATGGAGATGTTTGTCTAGATGTTAGTAGTGTGTATATCCCAAATGTTAAGTGTTTTGGTAGTCTTCATATTGATTTGTGAGTGAATAGTTGGCTCATTCACTATTACTTCACCTATTTTGATATATGGTGCCAACTTAAAGATTTTAGGGTTGTGCAAAGTTATAGGTCATGCTAACCTATTTTAATCATGCATACACCTTGGTTCTTTTTGCAAGGTGTATGCATTAATATTTTAGGCCAAGTTATGAGGATGCATGATACATGTAATTAGGCTTAATTAATTGATGTTTTCTATAATTGCAGTATATATACAAGTTTTATTCATAGTGATAATTGTTGAAATTCACACAAGACAAATAAGAGGGGGGGTGAATCAGTTGTATAAATTCTTTCCACTTATAAACTTAAACAATTTCACTTTAACTTCAATCTATTATTTAAGTGTAAAAATTAAATGAAAATAACAAAAACACAACACCAGAGACACCAAATTTATGTGGAAAACCCAATGAGGGAAAAACCACAGTGAGGATTAACTCACAATATAGAAGAATGCATGGGCTCAATGACTAATGACTCACTACCCAAATATTAATGCTCACTACCTAGATTAAGGGCTCATTGCCTTAGGAATCACTATCCAGAAAAGGAGGCTCACTTCCTACAAAAATTACAAAGAAATAGATAAATATCCACCACTAGGAGTTCCACACACATTGCAACTTGAATAGAAGAATGTAAATACAATTAAGTTTCATTGTTGCACTTCACTCTTCCACACTCTTCTTTTCACACTTATTAGCACACTCTTCTCTTGCTTGAATCGAATGATGGATGGATGATAAATTCACTTCAACTTGATTCTCTTATATACCATCTTCAACCTTAGATACATTCATAAGGTCGACTATACAAGTACAAATTAAAAATTCAAACAAGGTCAACTACTCAAAATTCTCGTGGTGGATAGGAATGTGAGAGGAATAATTACATATTTAATCTAGGACCCAAACACCATATTGGATCACACATACACTATCAAACATTTATGCAAAAATATAATGTAACATGTAAACACCAGATCGGCCAAACCTAATGAAAACATTGATGAACTTGAAGTACACACATTGCCAACAAGATAATATCATGTAGACGACCCAACACACTTCACCAATCATTTTAACATCTTTTAGAAAAACTCAAATACATCTGCAACATCTTCAACAAAATTCATTCGTAGAGAATACTTCACCAGTCCAATCGGGGCAACTAGTCAAAATACAAGAGCTTTGGGGCAAGCCTTCTAAAGTGCAAAAAACCATACAACTTTTCTAGAATATAGGAAATAAACCATATAGTAATATGCCATATCTACAAGATCTGAAACCAAATATCAGAGGATTGCGGAGCCAAAATATTTCTCCTAGTCAACAACCAGATAACTCTGCAAACCCAGTTCACACACCAGTGAACATAACTTCTACTCTCCATCAACCCAAAAAATGAAACTCAAAATATATAATCCACTTAAGATCAATAAAAAACCTATAAAACCTCATAGGAAAAAGATAAACACAAAGGAAGTGCATGCCACAATACCATATTGTGCTCAGAACACACTTCAACATTGGTTTACATAATTTCTCAATTTTCTCAAGAGAACTTGGAAAATACACAACTTGCTCAAACTGTACAATGTTGACATCAATGAAAACATTAATGATAACACCATCAAACATCTCCATACTTTCAAGAATTTCCCCCTTTGTCATTGATGTCTGATAAAGCTTTCTTTAGTTTACAAACCATGCCCAGTTTATCAGATAGTGAAAAACCTTATGGTTGCTCCATGTGTACTTCTTCTTCTAATTCCCCATTCAAGAATGCAGACTTGGCATCCATTTGATATACATTGAAATATTTATGTGCTAAAAATTCCAAGAACATCTGAATGTCTTCCATTCTTGCTACAGGTGCAAAATTTTCTTCAAAATCTATGCCTTCAACCCGTGAATATCCTTTACATACCATTCTTGCGTTATTCCTAACCACTTCACCATCTTCATTCAATTTGTTTCTGAACACCCATTTCGAACCAATCACATTCTTTTTTGCAGGTCTAGGGACTAATTCCCAAGTCTCATTCTTTTCTATCTATTGTAATTCCTCTTTCATTTCTTTCATCCAACTTTCATCATTACATGCTTCATTCACAGTATTAGGTTCTATCTTACAAATTAAACACAAGTTTACCTCAACCACTTTGCTTGTTGTCTTCACTCCTTCATTTTTGTCTCCAATTATTTGATCTTTCAGATGATTTTTCTGAACATATTTAGGATTCTTTGGTGTAGTTTCTATATTCTCTTCTTCTTCTTCACTTTTTTCTTTCTCTTCCTTCTCTTCTTCCTGAACTTTCTCACAAATAGGTTCATTAGGTTCAACTTTAGATATCTGCACTGGTCTATACATAGCTTCATCAACCTTGACATTAGTACTTTCAATGATTTTTCTCAGCCTTTTATTAAAACAATTGTAAGCTTGTTTTTATTAGAATAACCAAGGAATATTCCTTCATCACATCTAGCATCAAACTTTCCAATATTTTTTTCATCTCTTCTAATGTAACATCTACTACCAAATACCTTAAATTATTTCACATTAGGAGTCTTACCAGTACATAACTCATAAGGATTCTTAGTGTTGTTACCCCTAATTTGAACTCTATTAAGAATGTAAACAATAGTATGTATAGCTTCTCTCTAGTACACTTCAGAAACATTTAATTATTCCATCATGGTTCTAGTTGCCTCTTGTATAGTTAGGTTCTTTATCTCAACAACTCCATTCTGCTGCAGGGTTCTAGGAGCAGAATAATGTCTTTTTATGTCATGCTCTTCACAAAATGCATTGAATTCATTAGATGTAAAATCTCCACCTCTATAAAATCTTATAAAATTAATTCTCATATTTTCCTCATTTTCTACTCTTGCCTTACACACCTTAAATCTATCAAGAGCCTGATAGTTTCTCTAATAAATGTAACCCATGTCATCCTAGATTAATCATCAATCAAAAGAATAAAGTACCTGTCACCATTTAGGCTACCTATTCTTGTAGGACCACAAAAGCTTGTATGAATTAATCCAAGCATTCCAATAGAAGATTATCTTTTCCCTTGCAATTGCTTCTTGTCTACTTTCCCTTCTAACAACTTGTTTGGATTGAATTAGAAGGATTTGTGATTCTAGGAAGATCTCTCACAACTTCTCTAGAACTGATTCTAACCATATTATCAAAATTCACATGTCCCATTCTCCTATGCCATAGAAAGCTCTCATTAATCTATGAAACAAAACATTGTCCATCACCTCATTTAAGTTGATAGATATTTTCATGATTTCTTCTTCCAGATGCAACCATAGTTCTAGATCCTTTTCTGATCTCACAAGTGTTATCCTAAAACACAAGCTTAAAACCTTTGTTTCACATTTATCCAACACTTAAGAGATTATTTCTTAAACCATTCACATAATAAACAACATTAGTATTGTGTTTTCCATCAAATATAATCATTCATTTACCAACAATCTTAGCACCGGAGTCATCTCCAAACATGACTATACATCCATCATACTACATAAAGTTTAGTAAACTTACTCTTATCTCCAGTCATATGATTTGAGCATCCACTGTCAGTTACCCAAAATTATTCATCCTGTCTAGCATGAAAAGAAGTCACCAGAGTACCTTCTATTTCTTCTTTCTTGTTCTTTGGACCATATTTCTTTTCCACATTTCTTTTCTAGGGCTAGAAAAAATACTTCATCCTTATCTTCCTCAAGGTCTGATTCATCATCATAAATACCTACATCTTCTTTGACATAATACAACTTCTTGAAATTTTTGTCCTTTTTATCCTTGTAGTTATTCTTATTACCATCCTTATTTTTCCTTTGTGTAGCTCTATTAGGACATCTTGATGCATAATGACCAATATTTCAACAATTGAAACATTTAAAAGGAAACTTACCTTTGTATTTACTAGTACCTTTCTTCAATCTCCTTGTGAAATTGGCTTCTAGATATTTTTTATCATCTTCATCATCATCTCCTATCTTCATTTCTGTAAAGGTTGTTTCAATCTTCTCCTTTTGTCTTGCAAATTTTCTCATCTCAAATGTAGTCATGACACCAAATAGATGTTCCTTATTAAATTTCTTCAGATCATACTGTTCTTCAAGAGAAGAAACCTTGCCACTATAATTGTCTGGTAAGGTCATCAGAATATTCTCAATTATATCATAATCCTTCATGGTACCACCTTGATTCTTGATTTCGGTTGATATAGTCTCAACTCTCTAATAATTTCTCGCAATTTCTTCTCCATCTTCCATTCTTAGATTCTAAAATTTTCATTTAGAAATTAGTTTCCTTGACAATTTTACTCTCTCATTTCGTTCAAAAATGTCTTTCAACTTTCTCCACATTTCATATGTAGTAGCTAGAGAAATAACTTTTGATCTTTCAATTTTAGATAATTCACTAAAGATAGAAAACCTTGATTTTTCATTCTCTTCAAAAGATACAACCTCATCAACAATGGAAGGACCAACTGTTGGAATCACATACTTCATATCCATAGCTTTCCAAGTATTGAAACTAATTGAAATTAGGTAAATTCTCATCTATTCTTTTCAGTCACTGTAATCAGCTCCATCAAACATAGGAAGCTACAACTTGTGTGCCATTTGATCTACCTCAATAAATTAATATTTTCATTGGGAAACCAGAGCTCTAATACAAATTGTTGAAATGCACACAAGACAATTGAGATGGGGGTGAATCAGTTGTATCAATTCTTTCTCCTTATAAACATAAAAAATTTTACTTTAACTTCAATTTTTTATTAAGTGTAAGCATGAAATGGAAATAAAAGAAACACAACACCAGAGACACCATATTTATGTGGAAAACCCAATGAGGGAAAAACCATGGTGATGATGAACTTACAAATTATAAGAATGCAAAACCGGATACACAAACTCACTTCTTGAGGTCTCACTACCCAAATATGAAGGCTTACTACTCAAATTAAGGGTTCACTGCCTTATGACTCACTATCTATAAAAGGAGGCTCACTACATACATAAATTACAAAGAAATAGATAAAGATACACCACTAGGAGTTCTACAAACTCCACAACTTGAACAAAAAAATATAAATACAATTAAGTTCTATTGTTGCACTTCACTCTTCCACACTCTTATCTTGATCAAATGAAATGATGGATGGATGATCAATTCACTTCAAATTGATTTGCCTATATACCATCTTCAACCTTAGAGACATTCATAAGGTCGTCTATATAATTACAAATTATAAATTAAAACAAGGTCATCTACTCAACATTCCCGTGGTGGATAAGAATGTGAGAGGACCAATTACATATTTAATTTAGGACCCAAACACTACCTTCGATCATTCAAATTCTTTCAAAAATCAATGCACAAACATAATGTAATGTGTAAACATCAAGCCAGATAAATCTAATGAAAACACCAATGAAATTGAAGTACACGCATCACCAACAAAGATAATCTCATGCAGATGGCCCAACACACTTCACCAGTCATTTTACCATCTTTGAGAAAAACTCAGATATATCTGCAACATCTTCAACAAACTTAATTTGTAGAGAATACTTCACCAGTCCAACCAAGATAGCTAGTCAGAATACCAGAGTTCTCAGGTAGGACTTCTAGAGTGCAAAAACACATTCAAATTTGCTAGAATAAAAAAAAAAACCATATAGTAATATCTCAGATCCACAAGCTATGAAACCAAATACCAGAGGACTATGGAGCCAAAACATTTCTCCCAGTCAACAACCAAATAACTCTAGAAATCTAGTTCACACACCAATGAACATAACTTCTACTCTCCATCAACCCAAAAGTTAATATATAATCCACTTAAGCTCAAGAACACACCTATAAAACCTCATAGGAAAAATATAAACACAAAGTAAGTGTAGGCCACAATATCGGATTGTGCTCTGAACACACTTCAACACTGGTTTACATCATTTCTCAATTTTCTCAAGAGAACTTGGAAAATAAATAACTTGCTCAACCTATACAGTGTTGACATCAATGACAACATTAATGACAATACCATCAAACATTTGCATACTTGCAACAATAATGTGTGGCGGTGTGTGTAGAATGTGTGTGAGAGGTATGGTATAAAGATAAGTGTGAATCATAGATATGGTGAAGTATGAAATGTGTTGAGTCATTTTTATGATATTTAGTGGAACTATATCCTCAACATATGCTAAATGTATTATTAGAATTTCATCATTGATAGTGAGCCACCCTTTCTTCTATCTCCTATTTTTGGTAGTGACCCCTTGGAAGTGAGTGACCGATAGTGAGCCATTCTCCTTTTGGATAGTGAGTCCATTTTATATCAAACATTGTAGCTAGTTGTAATATATTATGAGATAATCCTCATTGTGGATTTTCCCTTTTGAAGGTTTTGTATGTAAATATAGTTTTCTTGTGTTCCTTGATATGATGCATACTTTATATGCTCCTTTTATTTGATGCAAGTTAAATATGATGATTTGAATGCATGTTTAAATTGACAAAGTTTTAATAACTTTTAGTAAATACCAATTCAACCCCCTCTCCATATTTTAGATGTTCAAGAAAGTTTTAGGTCCTAGGAATCTTTCTATAAGTATTAGTTGTTAATGAGATATTATCTTATCTTATCTCATTTACCTCTTATATTCTATCTAATTTAGTATTTTTTATGTTGTTTTTCCAATGCCATGGGGCAGGTGCATGGAAATGGGTAGCAATTCCATGGACACCCTCAAAAAAGCAAAGTTGAAAACCATAACACGAGCGCGTTATAATGTGCTTGCATTATGTCTTTCGTTAAACCTAGGCAAGGTCCTGATGGCTACAACTACAAAGCCATAATGCGAGCGCATTATGACGCACTCTCATTATTGACTGTTAAAAGAAAAAAAACAAATGCAAATCTCTCATTTGCATTTCAACTAGTTTTTTGGTGCACCCGCGGCCAAAAACCCCAAAATATCGCACTCGTGTTCTAGGAGAAGAATTTCTTCGCCAAGAATCCAAATTTCTTCGCAACGATGGCACCATGATGATGAGGAGCTGTAAGAGGTAAGGATTCTATGCTTTTTGTTTTGAATTAGTTAGTTTTAGGTTGAATTTGATATCTATTTGTTTGAATTTTTAGGAGATGTAAATCAACCTGCAAACCCTCAAAATCCTGAACAGGAGGACCAACCAAATCCTTAAGATCAAAATCAACCACAACATCAACCTCCTCCACCAATCACTCAACCCCCTCCTAGCACTCAACAAAATTTAATGAGTGAAATTGAGAACAACAAAAAAAAAATTAAGGATTTGATCAATAGGTTGAGTGATCCAAATGGTTCAACCACAGAAAGAATGACCTTAGAAAATTCCTTGAAAGATATGTTAACAAATGTAGATTCAATTAGCAAACAAATAACTGGATGGGAAGATAGGAGGCAGGAGGCTATGGAGTATTATGCAAATAAACTATCATACAAGGATGTGAAAGATTTAAAAATAACAAAAGGTAATTTGTGCTCATTATTCACTGACCCACGCACAAATCAAAATCTTACCCTCAATGCGAAGAGGTTTCCTATCCATTGGTGCCACCACCAACAAATGAAGGAGTGGTTTTATGATAGGTGGTACATGGTCTTCGATTACCCACCGTGCAAAAATTGTAAAGTCCTACAATATTTCCTTAGGAAACTATATAGTGAGTTCATATTGAACAAAATCCCAAATTATTTTGATATGAGGGATTTCCAGGGGAGAGGTGTGGGGTCAGCTTAGGATAGACTTGGTGCACAGCCAGATCCTACACGGCAAGGTAGACGAGCTCTCTCTAGGCCACCTCATGAACACATTGTTATGCCTTCCATCGTGAAGGAAAATGCTGACATAGAGACATTGCAAGCAATCAGCACTTTGACCCAGAGTGTCATCCATCATACTAGCCCTATTCTACAATGCCATCTAGGGGAGTCTTCTAGTGGTGGTCTTCAAACACATGTGTGTCAATCTTGCGGGGCTACTTGTTCACATGACCCCACCGACCCTCTGGAGACTGGTACACAGGATCCATCTGCAGCTATGGAGATGGAGAGGGTAGCTGACATTTTGCATGAGGCATATGGCATTGATAGTCAGGTAAAATTTAGTGCATGTGTTCATTGAGTTTAATTTATTAAATTTTGATTTTGAAATGCAAGATTAACTAAAAACTGTTTTATGATTTTAATAAAATTGTAGGGTCATAGTGTTGAGACTAGATACACCGGCCCCCCACCGACCTCTTTTTGTAGTACACCTATTGCTAGGGTATGTAACTAGTAAACAATTATAAGTTTATTTCATATTAATGGCATTGTTTTATGAATGGTAATTTAATATGCAATTTTGGATGTTGAACAAACTAATATTAGAGGTTTTGATGGAACACTTCCCAGTGGCGGTGGATTTACTCAAACCTTCATGCAGGTAATAGAATAAAGAGTTTAACTAATTAATCAAGTACTTAATAGATTTGTGTAGTTTATACATGCACATCATTGATTACGTAGAATAATTTGTTGTTTTATTTTCAATTGTTGCAAGATGATACACCTCTAAATGTGATGAGGGCAATGGATATTGGTGTGACATCTTCTATACAATCCTCGATGGCTCTGACAGAAGAGGTATTAGGAAAATTATTAAATTTTAATTTACATTTGTTGTTATAGATGTTAGCTAGTGAGAAATCAAACCATTATTTATTCACATAGTTTTTGTCTATTTGTATGGTTTATAAAGGGCTTGAACACGCCTGAGCATGGGAATGAGGATATTTCCCTCATGGAGAGAGATCGTGAGATGGCTGTAAGTGATTATTCTGTCAAATATATCATTTTTTATAATGTAATTTTTATATATTTATGTCTTTACTTCTTATTGTAACAGTTAAAAATTCACCATGAACTAAACCCTAGGAGGAGTAGCAGGAGGACTCCATGAGCACATAAAAAATGAGTGACAGACCTATCACCATCTGAGCGAAAAGGAAAGGGAAAGATTTTATTTCTTGGGCATGGAGAGCAATGACTTTTTATTCTAGAGACCTTTATTGTATGCCTGCATGGCAGTTTTGTACATATTTTTTATTGGACATATTTGACACTGTATGCCTAGATGGCATTGTCATAAGCCTATATGGCTATTTTGTACATATATTTCATACTTATATCGACATATATTTATGTATGCCTACATGGCTATTTGGTTAGTAAAAATATCTTTTTTCGATGCCTGTCCATATTTGGATTATAAATTGATGGTTCAATAGATATGGGTTACGTATATTCAAGTGTATACTTTACAACTTACGTGTATACTTTGTGGCTTACATTTTTTCATGCATATACCTTGTATTTGTGCATATACTTTGTTTTAATTTGTGTATACTATGTATTCATGTGTATACTTTTTGAGGCTTACGTGTTTATGAGTACTTGTAGTTCCCTTATTGACATGTACATGTTTGACTTATTCACATGTATAATTATTAATTGGTTAGCCCTAGCATTGATCTATGTCATCCTCAATGCATGATCCTTGAGATGGAATAAGTACACCCTCAAGGTCAAAAGGAGTTTCACATGCATTCTTTGTAGGCTCATTTTAGTAGTGAAACCAAAAACCTCTTGCATCATTGAAATGAAAAAAAAAATCCTTTATAGCAGGTTTGAAGCCATTATCATTCTCCATCAGTTCTTTATGTATCCACTCCCAATTAATGGTTGTCTCATGACCTTCATGAAACCAAGCACTTATCTCATTTGTGATAGAAGAATTGTATGAAGATTTATCTTCCTCCTTATGAACCATTCATTATTATGAGAGATGGGTTCTTGTGAACCACTACTGATGAATCATGGGTCAATGAGTTTGACTTGTAAAACTACATGATTGAATCCTGATAGCAATATCACAATATTTATATATCTAAATGCATTATTTCCTTCAACTAAAATGTGTGCTTATACTTATGTGATTGATGTATGTTTGTGTATCAGATCATAGTAATTTCTATTTGATGATGCTATTGTGTCTTTAAGGTTTATTTATTAAAGGGTGCATAAAACAAGTTTTAAATCCTTACTAATCTTTGAATTTCTTAGGTTTTTCTATTTGTCCAGTCTGGGCTTTGAGCCCGAGTCCAAGTCAAAAAATGGCTTGTCAAGTCCGAGGCAATTCCTAGTCTTGTAACATTGGTGTGAACACATCGAGGAATAATGTATATGCCAATGAAGAGAGAACACATCCTTGTTTCCAAAAAAACCATGGTATAGATATGGTTGGTTGAGATAAAACATCACTCTCCTGGATAGTTCGAACCATAATCTTTCATGGCTACAAACACACCTTCATTATGTGTGTTCTTGATCCTACTGAAGAAATGGTGGAACATGTTGTAGATCAAATATTGCAACCCTAAGTTCATAAGAAGGTTACTTGTCCTGATTTCCGCAAATGTCTTTAAGATGTTCATCCTTCTTGAGTAATGTGAACTATTGATGTTATCTAGATCTTTGAAACTATCTACAATCATGTGCAATACTATAGAAGCTAGAGCTATATCTAATACTACAAATGACTGCTCAATGGAATCTTGATAGCAATACCACAATTTGACACATTGTAGAAAATACCTCCTACTTATCAATTGATGAGCTAAAGTGATGGGGAGTCCTATCCCTCAAGAGCACTCTTGCTCTTCCCAAGACCTATTCTCTAGTCTTCCTAGGGTATTCCTCTCTACCCTACTCAAGGATCACTCCTAAACCCCTCTCACCATGTAGTACTCTCCACCAATTTTAAATTCTTCTCCATCACTCCCAATCCACCACTAAGCTTCCTTGGGCTCCACACTGACCCAAAGTGTCCTAACCACTCCAAGGCTAGGGAAGGGTAGCCTTGTTGTCTATTTTTTTATTTTTCTCCTCACTAATCCATCTTATTGGATTCTTTCACCTTTTACCCATCGCTTTCTTGAAAAACTCAATTTTAGGCCTTGTAGCCTTCTGCCCCAATTTGGCCTCCTAGAACCCATTTTCTTGACTTTTCTCACAATCAGTCTTAACAACCCCCAAATTTTTTTGTAGATTCTTTCTTTTTACCATAAAGGCTCTAATATTTACTAGGCCTTAGGTCCTACAAGTGTTCGTACGTATGATTTTCCTCAAACCCCCTATTTTCAAGGGTTCCTAGGGTTTTTGGCTCTTTTTCCTTCTTTGAGGGCTTCAACAACCTCCTTAGCTCTCCCCCTAGAACAAAAATGACTGAGATACATGTACCCACACTCCCATACTCTTTATTGGCACAAAAAAATCCATTTAGCAACTCTCCTTGCCGTTGTCCTCTCCAAGCTACTAGCCAGAATGCACTTGCACTCACCGAGTGCTTGATGATTTCATCACCTTCCCTGCAAAACATGAACCCCAAAACCTATATGTACAATATTTACACAATCCCCAACTTGATTCCAAGTTTCCATGAGAGGAAAGCCATGGGAAGTCAAGTGGGACTCATTATTCACAAAACTGGCCTGAACCGACAATGAGACCAAGAACACCAAAAACTTGCAAAAAGATAACTAGTCGGTCTAGATGACTAATCTAATGCTACACAAGGTAAGTAAGTGACACAAATGGAAGAATCAAAGCATCAGATAAGTCCTTTCAATCCATTCTTGACTGGATGAAGGCTCAACAACATAAATTCAATGAAAACTTGCTCTCTTCCAATCACAAAAATGTACTCTCCAAGTGTCAATTCATGATAAATATCCTCCAACCTAGGTATTAGGGTTTTTATGACCTTATATACCTTTCTCCCATGTTCTAGGACCCTTGGGTCGGCCTTAGAGCATCATTTATGCCATTTTCCAACTTTTAGGACAAATAGCCAAGGCAACATTGCTCAAAATGCTCATAGTGTCCAAGACTTACCCAAACCGCAAGCCCCTAAGAAACCTATTTCTGATTCACTCATCAAAAAAAATCTTGGGACTTTACATCATAGTCCTTCTTCCCTTGGTGGCTGGATAGAACCACCTACAAGCCAAAATTGCAAAGATATCTCCAAAAGACCTTAAGGTGCTCCTGCACCATTCTCCCCCTGCAACAAAGAAGTTAAGGAACCTATGGTGTCAAGAGCTCCTCACTAATTCCATGCTTCTTAAAGTCACTTTCTGCTATCCAAGTAGCCTCTAACTCTGGTTGATGTCTCCACTTCACTAGGTGCTCCATGTATGTCTTGTGCCTAGTCTTCTTCTTCACCCTTGAGTCTAGAATCTTGTCCACTTGTGGTCTGATCTGATCAGGTACCTTGAGTTCATCCACATCCTTACTCACCTCAGAACTATACTGTTACTCATCCATTTCTGGTCCTTTATACTTCACCAAGTCCTTCACATTGAAGATAGGTGAAATGGACATCTCCTTGGGTAACTCCAACTTGTATGCATTAGATCCATACTTAGCCAACACTTTACATGGCCCTATCCTTTTCATCTATAGCTTACTTGGTATGCCTTTCTGTAGTCTTGCCTTGTTCAAGTATACCATCACCAAATCACCTATTTCAAATTGTAGATCTCTCTTCCCTTCATCTCTTTTAGCCTTCAATTTCTGGTTAGCCTCCATTAATGTATTCTTTACATGCTCATGAACCTCTCTCATTGACTGGGAAAAATCATCAGCATGTCCAATGATTCCTTCATAACCTTTTAGGTCTCTTAGCTCAAGTACACCCCTTGGATGTAACCCATATACAATTTCAAATGGGCTCTTACCAATAGACCTGTTTGTGCTATCATTGTAGGAAAATTCTGCTTGTGAAATGACTTGTTCCCATCCTTGCCCATACTCCTTAGTTAGACACCTCAACAAGTTACCAAGTACCCTATTTATCAAGAGTTATGGTGAGCTTCTCCTCTTGAAGTTTCTTCAACACAAGTTCTAGGTGCTTCATATGTTCTTCTTTTGTTTTGCTAAAGATGAGGATATCATCTAAGTAGACTACCACAAAGACTCCTATAAAGTCCTTCAAGACTTCATTCATCACCCTCATAAAAGTGCTAGGTGCATTTGTAAGCCTGAATAACCACTCATATAACCCCTCTGTGGTTTTAAAAGCTGACTTCCATTCATCTCCCTCTTTCATCCTAATTTGATAGTAGCTACTTTTCAAATCAATCTTGGAGTAGTACTTAGCACCCCCTAAACAATCCATTAAGTCTTCTATCCTAGGAATAGGAAACCTATATCTAATGGTTATCCTATTTATGGCCTTAGAATCAGTACACATTCTCCACTTATCTCCCTTCTTAGGTGCCAACACCACTGGAACAACACATGGCCTTACGCTTTTCCTAATCAACCCTTGGTCCAAAAGTTCTTGAACTTGCCTTGCTATCTCCTTGTTCTACTCTGGTGTCATTTTGTATGTAGCCTTGTTAGGTAATGTTGCTCCTAGTACAAAGTCAATTTGATGACTGATTTCCCTCTTAGGTGGTAGTGTAGCTAGTGTGCCTTCACAAATGATATCCCTGAACTGATCCAACAGTTGCTTCACCTCTGTTGTCATAGGTAGCTGAATAGGTGACTCCTCCTCCTTTGGCTTCAACATGGTTGCATAGACAACTCCTTCTTCCTCCTTCATGTCTCTTAGGAATTCCTTTCCACTCATGAAAAGTAAACTGGATTCTGCCTTTTCCACTGTTCCTTCTTGGAAAATAAACTTTGTGGTTAAGTGCTTGAGCTGGAGTATACTAGAATGGGTGACCTCCTGGGAAGGCCTAGTGCCTCACCTCTGTGAGCATCACTTAGATACAATGAGTGCTAAGTGGGCCATTCAATATCATTTCAAATTTGCTGCTTTAAGCAACTTACAACTTTGCAACTTAAGACAACTCCAACCTAAGGGATCGATCTGGTGGAACATAGCTCAGAGCGATTCCACATGTTTCAATGCAAAAGAGGACCATGCCTAGCATAAACATACCTATTTGGATGTGTTGCAATAGTCCACTTGGTCACACAAGTTGCATAATGAAAGTTGCACCACTCTGCAACTTTGCACTACTTGCATTTGATGCTTTTTCCATCAAGTGAAAATCCGCCACCACTGGAAAACCACTCCGAGATAGCCAAAAATGAGAGAGGTTTTTGTAGATAGGCTCAACAAAATCCTATAGGTTCAAATGAGAAGTTTCTAAGCATCATGGCATCTCAGTAATAGCATGATGAAGTTTGCAGCCATTTTGCACTTTGGACGCTTAAGGGATCGATCCGGTGGAACATAGCTCAAAGCGATTCCACCTGTTTCGATGTGAAAGATGACCATTCCTAGTGTAAAAATACCTATTCAAATGTGTTGGAATAGTCTGCTTGGTCACATGAGTTGTAGAGCGAAAGTTGCACCACTTTGCAACTTTGCACAACTTGAACTTGACACGTTTTCATTGAAGTGAAAATCTACTACCACAAGAAAACCACTCCAAGATAGCCAAAATCGAGAGAGGTTTTTCTAGAGGGGTCCAACTCCTTTCTATAGGATTAGATGAGAAGTTTCTAAGTTTCATAGTGTCCAAGTAATAGCATGATGAAGTTTGCAGCTATTTTGCACTTTGGACCCTTAAGGGATCAATCTGGTGGAACATAGCTTAGAGCGATTCCACGTGTTTTGGTGTGAAAGAGGACCATTCCTAGTGTAAACATACCTATTTGAATGTGTTGGAATAGTGCGCTTGGTCACACGAGTTGCAGAGCGAAAGTTGCACCACTTTGCAACTTTGCACAGCTTGAATTTGACACCTTTTCCATCAAGTGAAAATCCGCCGCCACAGGAAGACCACTCCAAGATAGCCAAAACCAAGAGAGGTTTTTCTAGAGGGGCCCAACTAATTTTTGTAGGATTAGACGAGAAGTTTCTAAGTGTCATGGTATCCAAGTAATAGCATGCTGAAGTTTGTAGCTATTTTGCACTTTGGACCCTTGAGGGATCTATCCGGTGGAACATAGATCAGAGTGATTCCATGTGTTTTAGTGTGAAAGAGGACCATTCCTAGCATAAAAATACCTTTATGGACATGTTGGAATAGTCTACTTCATCACTAGAGTTGCAAAGCAAAAGTTGCACCAGTTTGGAACTTTGCACAGTTTGAATTTGACACCTTTTCCATGAAGTGAAAATCCGCCGCCACGAAAAAACCACTCCAAGATAGCCAAAACCGAGAGAGGTTTTTCTAGAGAGGCCTAATTCCTTTCTATAGGATTATATCAGAAGTTTCTAAGTGTCATGGTATCCAAGTAATAGTTTGTTGAAGTTTTCAGCTATTTTGCACTTTGGACCCTTGAGGGATCGATCCGGTGGAACATAGCTCAGAGTGATTCCACATGTTTTGGTGTGAAAGAGGACCATATCTAGCATAAAAATACCTATTCAGATGTCTTGGAATAGTCTGCTTGGTCACACCAGATGTAGTGTGAAAGTTGCACCACTTTGCAACTTTGCATAGCTTGAATTTGACACCTTTTCCATCAAGTGAAAATCTGCCACCATGAGAAAACCACTCCAAGATAACCAGAATCGAGAGAGGTTTTTCTAGAGGGGTCTAAATCCTTTCTATAGGATTAGATGAGAAGTTTGTAAGTGTTACGGTATCCAAGTAATAGCATGCTGAAGTTTGCAACTATTTTGCACTTTGGACCCTTAAGGGATCGATTCAGTGGAACATAGCTCGGAGCGATTCCATGTGTTTCAGTGTGAAAGAGGACCATGCCTAGTGTAAAAATACCTATTTAGACATGTTGGAATAGTATGCTTGGTCACACGAGTTGTAGAGCGAAAGTTGCACCACTTTGCAACTTTGCACAACTTGAATTTGACACCTTTTCCATCAAGTGAAAATCTGCCGCCATGAGAAAACCACTCCAAGATAGCCAAAACCAAGAGAGGTTTTTCTAGAGGGGCCCAGTGCCTTTTTGTAGGATCAGATGAAAAGTTTCTAAGTGTCACGGTATCCAACTAATAGCATGCTAAAGTTTAAAGCTATTTTGCACTTTGGACCCTTAAGGGATCGATCTGGTGGAACATAGCTCAGAATGATTCTATGTGTTTTGATGCGAAAGAGGACAATGCCTAGCATAAACATACCTATTCCAACATGTTGGAACAATATTCTTGGTCACACGAGTTGCAGAAAAATGTGTACAAATTGTTTACACGACCTTTGTATGACCTCTTTCACATTGTTTATATTTCAAAATTTCAAGTTTGCAAATTTTCCTACTCAAGGCATTTACAGAACAAGGTGCTACTACACCAAACATGAACTTCAACCTTACAATATTTGAGTATATCTCATTATGTAATTAAATCTTATTACAATTCCTTTGGCACTTCATTCTCTCAGATCTTTTACAATGTCACTCATACATTCAAGATTCTCTTTAAATGTCTACATCATAGGTGCTCATCACGAGGTTAACTTCAAATGCATAACTTGAGATTCCCTCACTAAGCTTCACATGCTCTCTTATAATGGCTTGAAATAAAAATTGGGATTTATCAAAATCATCAAAATAAGTATGTTGCATTTGATTTTTGGCTGAGATTTTCTTTGATGGCTCTTAAATCAGCATTTTTTGCAATGAAAGATCAATAAACCCTTAGTAGTTTACTTACAAATACACAAATTAAAAGAGAAAAAGAAAAGAAAGAGCATCCAAAATGGAAATGAAATAAAAATAGATGGAAAGCACTTACAGATGTTGCATGTAGGCATCAAAATAAGGATGTTGCATTGCTTTTCTGGTTGACATTCTCTTGGATGGCTCATATATCTACATTTTTTGCAAGGGGACACCAATCACTGTAAAATAAGATGATAGAATTGGAATCAAACAAATTAATATGCATACAAGTATAAATTAATAAGAACCAATGTGCATATACTTACAAATTAATCCAACAAACTATCTAGGTCTGCTCTACTCTTTATTGTGTCAAGTATTGCCCCATGGTCAGACTCACGGACCTTCCATAATGTCTTGTTCAAAGGTCTACCCCCATATTTGGTAAAATTAACATTGGATGCCACTACAAGGTTCGAGTAATGAAGAATCTTATGATGCATGTCAAAGTCCTAAAATAGCCAATGTTTAACACTTGAATGTGGGTACCTTCTAAGCCATGTTCCAGTAACCACAACTGAGCCTGTAGGGTATTCGATGTTTTCTCCATCTATAACTGGGGCCTCCAATTTATTTTTCATCTCAACACAACGACACAAATAATAGTTTGTTCCCTCTTCATTGTCTTCATCTACAATAACTGTATAAACATGCCCTGCATTGATATGTGCAAAAATTCTCTTGAAATTTGTCAACATTATGAATACAGTACAAAGTAAGATCTAACGATATGGAATTTCAACAACTAAGAAAGTAGATATATCACCTCATTGAACTAGATCTGATATGTGGTCAAAGTCGATCTATAATTCTATCTGTGTCAGTTCCAATGTCATCAGAGGGTGATACATGTGAAGTGGGCTAAGATAACTTGTGAACCATTTTTCAACCAACTCCCCTGACTCACAATCATTCCAGTCTTGCATTGTACATGAAGAACAAAAGCATGCCATCTTTCATGTATCAATACTCCATGAACCTATATTTGAGCTAAGGAAAGAGTGTACCTCACTCGATCCTATTAGTGTACAACAATCTTCATATGGTGCAATGTTAGTATCATCCATCAACCAAAAAAATCTATGAACTAAAGACATACCTTCATTATCTAGACCCATCAAAGCATTACACCACTCGATGATTGATTTTGCATCTGTCAACTTTGCACTGTCTTTATACTTTAACTCTTCTCATGCTAATGCTCTTTTCATGCATGCTCCTACACCATCATGCTCCCCCTTTCCATGTCCAGCCTCACAAAATTTCCACATATGTTGAACACCTATAATGACATGCATCCTACACAACCAGTAGAACATGCACGATTTCTTGAACTGTGTTGCACAGTTATCAGACCATATTATATGTTGATCGTATTCTATGCCCCTCTGATCCAAACCACTGTAGAACATCTAGAAGCAACCTTGCACAAACTCTAGAGAATGTGTACAATCATCACTAATGTAAAAGTGGTACTCCCTCAATACCTTCCTTTGCTCATGTGTACTATCAAATGCATGAATGAATGGTATGTGCACAAATATTGAAACTTGTGTAGAGTTGTAATATTGTGACTGCACCTCATGTTGTGGTTGTAGAGTGTAGTTCTCTGCAAATTCAACCATAGATACTATGCTTCCAACTAGAAAGGTGTCCTTGCATAGCTTGAACTGCGTGTCCAACCATCGGGCTTTATGGGTATGCATTGCATACTCAGACAGTATACTGTCATGTAATGTGGTCATAAATTTGTGCACTAAAATCTTCTCAATAACCAAATCACACCTTTTTACTTGAGACCCATCTTTTGTAGCATATGCCACTATTTTATACTTCCTGAACTCTACTAGTTTTTGTCCCACCTCATCTGTGCTTTCCATATCTTGACATACTGGCATACGCTAGAAGCCACTACAACGCTCGCATGAACCATCCAAGCATGTTGTCCTATAGAATATCTGGCCATCCTCTATTTCACATAGTTTTTTTTATAAGAACTCTCTTGAAGATTTTGTTGGGGCTTCTATGCCACAATCCTACAAAACATTGTTAGTATGCAAATCTAAACATCTAGAATGATAAACATCGTAATGGTTAGAAAATTCAATATGTAGTCTACAACAACAAGTAGTGCGTGTGTGATTTATCTTGACATAAAAAGGTTTAAGCAATTCAAAAAATCTTTGAGAAATACTAATTTGAGGATAATCATTTTCAAATTTCTGAAAAAATTGGGTTTGAGTCATATCCAAAAAATGCTTTGGATGTGGCTTACGATTCTAACTACCGATTCTCCTTCTTACCACATCCCTTTGATTCAGAGATGGCCTTGTGTTATTCTTCCAATACTCTTCAATTAGTGTTCTCAAGGATTTCACAACTTCTTTATCTTTTCGTAACATTCTCCCCAAGAATGCCCATAATTCATTTGTATCATTGCCCTCAATTCTTTGCCGCCTTTGAATGGCTCTTGATAAAGTTTTTCTACTAATTCCCATTTTTTCACTAGTCTTTTTAATTACGCGAGCTCTCTTTGTTTGACAACTTACCAAAGTCGATGTAATGACACGTTAGGTGACATTACTATCCTTTGAGCATGAGGTCTTACCCACACTCTCATAAGCATCCACTAGATTCTTCACAATAGTGTCTTCACTCGATGCATTCGATGTTCTCAACCCAAGAGTCTTCATGATGTTCCTATACTTTACACCCCGCATCATTTCAACAAATAGTTGACATCTTGTAGTCTCATTTATCCTTTCAAAGAATCGTTCCCAAATCTTATCAGCATATCTTCTACAAGTGTGTGTTGAAATATTACCTTCCATGTGCTGTAAAATCTCATCATCAATATTAATCAAATAATTTGGATTTCTATGCAAAATTCTTGGTGGTGTTCTCCTAGGTACATACATCTCAACATTAGGAATTTCATCAATATTTAATTGAGGTGGGCTAGATTGCATACCTTCAATCAAGGGTGGAGAAGAAGACATACCTTGAGGTTCATATGGGAATGATGGCATACCTTCTTTGTTAATTTCGAGTGATGATGCACTCTCAAATTGAGATGTGTTGGATGGTGTCCAACAATATTCACTTGTGGTAAATGGTGTCCCTCCATATTCACTTGTAGTAGATGGTGTCTGTCCATATTCACTTGTGCTAGATGGTGTCCCTCCATATTCGCTTGTACTTAATGGTGTCCCTTCATATTCACTTGTCCTAGAGGGTGTGTCTCCAACTATGGTATCTGAATCTATCTTACGACAATGCTTTTGCATTCGTGCTTGTTGTGCTGCCAATTCCCATTCTCTTTTTGAAGGTTGAGGTTCCTCTACAATCGGGTTGTTTTCATCAATCGTTTACAATTTATTCTTTTCCCGAACTCTCTCCTTTTCTTTCAAGGTTTTGTTCTCTTTGTCTGTTAGTTTCCTCTTTGTCTTTTTCTTCGGCATGGCAGATAATTTTATCTGTACCATGGTAATGAGATGAATATTAGTTCCTAAAAAATGTATCCATTCAAGATAATTGAAAAATATGTCATTGAAGGCTTCATTTAAACAATACTTACAATCATTGTGTACAAAAGTAGGGTCTTTTATTGTTGAACATGCCTTGGAATGAAACTAATGACAATAGTATATGTTTTTCTTAGCTCAAACAAGTACTTTTCCATGAGAATTTGAGGAACCAAGGAGTGATTTTGAAAAATTGTTGGTGCAGGAGCACCTTAAAGGTCTTTTGGAAGATCTTGGCAATTTTGGCTTGGAGGCGGTTCTAGCCAACCACCAAGGGAATAAGGACTATGATATAAATTCCCAATAGTGTTTTTTATGTGTGAGTTAAGGCAAAATTAGGTTATTCTAGAGCCTTGAAGTTTGGAGAAGCTTGAATGATGAAATTAGGCAAATTAGTCCATGTAGACTTGGCAATTTGTCTTAAAAGTGGGAAAAGGGCATTAATGATACTCTAAGCCCAACCCAAGGGTCCTATAACGTGGGAGAAAGGTATATAAGGTCAGAAAAACCATAATTGAGCATGTGGGAAAGCTATTGTACGATTTGGAGTTTTGGAAGGGGAATTTGTGAGTTGGAAGAGTGCAAATTTCATTGAATTTCTATTTTTGTGCCTCCATCCAGTCAAGAATGGATTGAAAGGACCTGTATAATTCTTTTATTCTTTCAATTCTTTCACCTAATTACTGTGTGAAGCATTATATTATCCATTTAGTTCAATTTCTTTCTGTTTTGCAAGTTTTTAGAGTTTTTGGTCTCATAGCCGGTTCAGGCCAGTTTTTGGAAATAATGATCCCCACTTGAATCATCATGGCAAGGCTACCATGGACACTTGGAATCAAGTAGGGGACTATTTTTACAGCATAAATATGGTGTGTGGTGTCTTTATTTTTAGGGGAGATGGTCAATTCATCAAGAACTAGGCGAGTGCAAGTGTATTCTGGCTAGTGGCTTGGAGAGGACAGCAGTAAAGAAAGTTGCTAAATGGATTGGTTTGTGCCAAGCAAGAGCAAGAGAGTGTGGGAACATGTATTCCAGACATGTGCATACAAGTAGGAGAGTTGAGGAGGTCATTGGAGCCCTCAAAGTTGGAAAAAGGATCCAGAACCCTATAAACCCTTGAACATAGCGGGTATGAGGACAGTCCTATATACAGATGCCAAAGGGACTAAAAACCTGGTAAATCTTGAAGCCTAGGGTACCAATAGAAATAATCTATAAAAATATTTGGGGGTTTTTAAGACCATTTTTTAGAAAAGCCAAGAAAACGGGTTCTAGGAGGCTTAATTGGGCAAAAGACTACAAGGCCTAAAATTGGGTTTTTCAAGAAAGTGATGGGTACAAGGTGAAAGAATCCTATGAGATGGATCAGTGAGGAGTCAAATCAACAAGGGGATAGTTATAATACCCTTTCCTAGCCCTTGGAGTGGTTAGGACACTTTGGGTCAGTGTGGAGCCCAGGGAAGCTTAGTGGTGAATTGAGAGCAATGGTGAAGAATTTGAAATTGGTGGAGAGTCTTATGAGGTGAGAGGGGTTTAGGAGGGATCCTTGAGTAGGGTAGAGAGGAATACCCTAGGAATACCAAAGAATAGGTCTTGGGAAGAGCAAGATTTCTGTTGAAAGATAAGACTCCCCATCAATTGTTGAAGGCGTGGTAAGGAACTAAGTTTGTGCATATGGGCAGACTTCTAAAATGTTTCATTTTTGTTGTACTAACTCAAACAAAGATTTATTAAGCAAATAATGGTTTGGTTGTGCCTTAAGAATTATAGTTTTTGTTTGTAAACAATGGTGCCATTATGGAAGATTTAAGACAACTTGTGAGTGACATAATCATTGGTTGATGTTTTGAGGAACCTAGTTGATTGTAATCAGTCATTTTCAAGATTTTCAAGGTGTTTTGAAGGTCCTTAAGGAATTGGGAACTCTTAATGCTAATTTTAGTATACGAATCAAATGTTTTATGAATGGAAATATAGTTGAATAAGTGTGTCACAAAAGGTGTTGATTTCTTCATTTGTATTGCATAAGTTTGTGCAGAGGTATTGGAAGGTGTTTGGACCCTTCAGAGGAATGGGAGAGGCTTGGAGTTTTCTTAAAGCATGAATTTTGGTGAATGGTTCTAAATTTCTATAATTGGCAAGTGTAAAATGGTAATTGGAAAGTGTAAATAATTATGTATATAATTTGGTAATTTAAAATGTGCATTAACAACCTAATGTTATAATGACAAACAAAAATGAAAGCAAGCCATAATAGAATGAAAGAAAATTTGTAAAGACTTCACATACCTTAAAAACCAGACTTTCAAATGGAGGAGTTCAACCCAATTATGTAGCCTTAGCTTCTTCTTTCTTCAAACTCCACAACAATTTGACTTGTTCAAAAGCTTGTTCCATTCCACACTTCAATTGTATATCAGTTTTCAATGGAATTCAAACTTCAATTGATATTATATGTCTTTCAATGTGGAAACTCTTCTATTTCATGCAAAGGTGGTAAAAAGATCATGGAAAAGGTGATGGAATGTGAAAAAGATGCTTGCACACTTTAAAACATCATCAAAAAGTTATTTTTTGTTGGAGCACGCACAGAACCAAGGGAATATACAGATTGTGGACCATCAAATCATGGGTATATAGATTTTTTTACCATTTTAGTGGAGTACAAAATGCACTCGCATTATAATATGCATGCATTATAACGTGAGCGTGTTATGTGAAATTTGGTTTTCTTGGTGTATTTTTTAGAGTATAGGATTTTCTGAGAGAGTGGGAGGGAAAGAGGGGGAGAGTGGAAGTTAGTGAGCGAGGGAGAAGTGAAGAGTGGGAGAAAGAGAGAGGGAAAGAGTGTGAGATAGAGTGGGAGAGAGAGAGGGGAGAGTGGGAGATAGAGACTTAAACCCTAAACCCTCAACCCTCAACACTTAAATCCTAATCCCTCAACCCCTATACCCTCTTAATGCCTCAACCGTTAAACCCTAAACCCTCAACACTTAACCCTTATACCCTCTTAATCCCTCAACCCTTAAACCCTAATCCCTCAACCCTTAAACCCTAATCCCTCAACCCTTAAAACCTAACCCCTCAATCCCTATACCCTCTTAATCCCTCAACCCTTAAACACTCATCCCTCAACCCTTAACCCCTATACCCTCTTAATCCCTCAACCCCTAAACCCTAATATCTCAACCCCTATACCCTCTTAATCCCTCAACCCTCAATCCTAAACCTGTAAACCCTAATCCTTCAACCCTTAAACCCTAATCCCTCAACCCCTATACCCTATTAATCCCTGAACCTTTAAACCCTAATCCCTCAACCCTTAAGCCCTAA
>VCHN02000014.1:122958081-123037789 GCA_007115665.2 Sequoiadendron giganteum
ATACCCTCTTAATCCCTCAACCCTCAACCCTCAACCGTTATACCCTAATCCCTCAACCCCTATACCCCCTTAATCCCTCAACCCTTAAACAGTAATCCGTCAACCCTTAAACCCTAATCCCTAAATCCCTACACCCTCTTAATCCCTCAACCCTTAACCACTATACCCTCTTAATCCCTCAACCCTTAAACCCTAATACCTCAACCCCTATACCCTCTTAATCCCTCAACCCTTAAACTCTAATCCCTAATCCCTCAACCCTTAAACCATAATCCATCAACCCCTATACCCTCTTCATCCCTCAACCCTTTAACCCTAATCCCTCAACCCTGAACCCTCTTAATCCCTCAAGCCTTAAACCCTAATCCATCAACCCTTAAACCCTAATCACCCAACCCGTATACCCTCTTAATCACTCTAACCTTAAACCCTAATCCCTCAACCCTTAAAGCCCAATCCCTTAATCCCTATACCCTCTTAATCCATCAACCTTTAAACCCTAATCCCTCAACCCTTAACCCCTATAACCTCTTAATCCCTCAACCCTTAAAATCTAATCCCTTAACCCCTATACCCTATTAATCCCTCAACCCTCAATCCTCAACCCTTAAAACCTAATCCCTCAATCCCTCTACCCTCTTAATCCCTCAACCCTGAACCCTCAACGCTTAAGCCGTAATCCCTCAACCCCTATACCCTCTTAATCCCTCAACCCTCAATCCTCAACCCTTAAACCCTAATCCCTCAATACCTATACCCTCTTAATCCCTCAACCCTCAACCCTTAAACCCTAATCCGTCAACCCCTATACCCTCTTAATCCCTCAACCCTTAAACCCTAATTCCTCAACCCCTATACCCTCATAATCCATCAACCCTCAACCCTCAACACTTAAACCCTAATCCCTCAACCCCTAGACCCTCTTAATCCCTCAACCCTCAAACCCTAGACCCTCTTAATCCCTCAACCCTCAACCCCTAGACCCTGTGTATAAAGATTTCTTCAACCTGCAAACAACATTTGGGTCACTTGAGGACTTAAATCCCTCCAGTTGCTCAATGTATACTTCTTCCTCCAGTTCTCCATTCAACAATGCAGATTTTACATCCATTTGATAAACTTTGAAATCCTTAAAAGATGCAAAAGCTAAGAATATGCAGATTTCTTCCATCTAGGCAACAGTGGCATATTTTTCTTCAAAATCCATACCTTAAATTTGAGTGTAACCTTTGCAAACCAATATTTCCTTGTTTCTCATTACCTTTCCATTTTCATCTAGCTTGTTCCACAATTCCCACTTTATTCCAATAACATTCTTGTCTGTCATTCTGGGCACAAGTTCCCAAGTCAGATTTTTCTCTATCTAATCAAGACATTCTTTCATTTCCTTCACCCAATTCTAATCATTGCATGCTTCTTCCAGTCTTTGGCTCAGTTTCTAAGAGTAGACATAGTAACACTTGCTCTTGGGCTGCTTTTCTTCTTGTGATTATTCCTTTATTCTTATCTCCAATAATCTTATTTTTTGAATGGTTTCTTTGTAAATACCTTGGAGTTTTGTTTGAAGTTGCCAAAGCCTCATTTGTCTCTTCTTTGTCATCTGAGTTGTCTAATTCATATATAATATGTCCTTCAAGATTTATTTGAACATATTCATCTACTTTCACATTCACACTTTCAACTATCTTCTCTAGTCTCTTGTTGAAACACCGGTACACTTTGCTTCTTTTAGAGTAACCCAAAAATGTACCTTCATCAACTCTATTGTCAAACTTTCTAAGATTGTCCTCATCTCTTCAAATGTAGCATTTTCTTCCCAATTTTTTGAAGTACTTTACTATCGAAGATCTTCCATGCCATAGCTCATATGATGTCTTTTCATAATTCTTCTAGAACAATGCTCTATTAAGAGTGCATATTGTTGTGTGTATCACTTCTCTCCAGTACACTTATGGTAGACCTGCTTCCATGATCATTGTTCTAGTTGCTTCTTGACCTATCTAGTTTATTCCTTCCACTACACCATTTTGTTGTGGTGCTCTAGGGGATGATAGTTGTATTTGAATACCAAATATCTCATAGAACTTGTTGAATTCATCAGAAGTGAACTCTCCTCCTCCATCAGATCTTAAACACTTGATTCTCCTATCAATTTCATTCTCAACTCTTGCCTTGAAAATATTGAATTTTTCTAGAGCCCCTTATTTTTCTCTTAAAAATGTGACCCAAGTTAGTTGGGAATAATCATCTACTAATAGCATGAAATATTTCTCAACTTGCAAGCTTCTAGTTTTGGTTGGACCACATATCTAGGTCAGTGTGTACAAGGTCCAAAAATCCAATAGATGATGATTCTTTTCCTTGAGATGTTCCTTTGGTATGTTTTCCTTCTTAACATCCTTTGTAGATAATGTTTTCTAGTTTTCTCAATCTTGTAAAATCTCTGACTACCCTTGTTGAACTTATCCTTACCAAGTTATCGAAGTTGATTTGACACATCCTCCAATGCCAGAGCCAACTGTTATTACTTTCAGAAAATAGGCATCTCTTTGTAGCTCCTTCTAGTTGATAAACATTCCCACTTGTTCTTGTTTTTGTTGCAGTAACAGTTTTGGAACTCTTCTAAATCTCACAACCATCATCCTGAAATACAAAATTATAGCCATTCTCACACATGGGTATGTGTAGGATCATGATGGGCCAAAAAGTGGTGATATGTAAGTGATATGATGGCCCATGTGGTTGACAACTCTTTTTTACCCAAAATTGATGAAATGAAAAGGGTTTATAAAGGAGATTCTCAGCTTTCCACCAATATAAATTTTTCTTTACTTTGAATTCAATAAATGATTATTATTCATTTTCTATTTGAATTACGACTAAACTCCTGATTGATAAGCTGATTGAAAAACATCTATAGATTTCAAACAGTAGCACATTTTATGAATCTAAAACATGTGTCACATTCTATGCTTCAGATACTATAGGATTAAAAATAAAATTGAATTTCATGAAGTTTTGACCAAGTTAAGGTGGTCAAAGATACGATTTTTTCTATTTTTTAAAAGTTGTAATAAAAATTCATAATTGATTATTTACTTGGAAAAATATTAAAAAATAATATGCATCACATCGGGACATGAGTCCTCTACTTATATCTATAATATTATAAAAAAATATTAGCATTTTATTGTGGTTAGGGTGGTTAGAAAAACAACTACTTAGTTTATCCCTAAAATTTAAGTACTAAAAATAAATAAACCTAGTAGTTTAGAAACTATGTTCAATTTTCTATAGATTCCATTCTCACATTTTTTTGAAAGAATATAGATAACTTATTCAAATTTTTATGTCAAGTTGCCTAACTTTGATTTTTTGAATTTTCATCACCACTTAAGGGCCTATTTTTTTCATAATGATCCTACACATACCCACACTATCCAACACTCAATAGATTATTATATAAACCCTTCACATAGTAATCATTGTCAGTGTTATGTTTTCCATCAAAGGTGATAGAACCAATTCCAACAATCTATGTTGTTTTATCATCTCCAAATCTAACAAAACCTCCATCATATTTCTTAAGATTTACAAACTTTCTTTTAGTATCGGTCATATGATTCAAACATCCACTATCAATCGACCATTCATCTCTATTTATTTTGACAAGTAATGCAAATTTAGTATTATCATTAGTTTCTGGACAAATATTAGAGATATCAAATGTAGGTTCATCCTTTTCTACCAAAAACAAAAAATCCTCATGATCTAAAATATTGGCATTCTCATTGACATAATAAGATTTCTTATTAATATTTTTAAAATTTTCTTTGTTCTTTTTCCCTGGATGCTTATTTTCTAAATGACCAATCTTTCCACATCTAAATAATTTAAGCAGTAGCATACCATTGTACTTTTCAGTACCCTTCTTTTGTTTTCTTGTCAAATTTTCTTCCAATTCTTCTAAACTTTCATCATATAGATCTTCTTTTATCTTTGTGGATCTGAAGGCTATTTCAGATTTCTCCTTATCTTTCCCAAATTTTATCATCTCAAAAGTGGTCAAGGTGCCAAATAGTTGTTGTCTAGTGAGTTTCTTTAGATCATAAACTTCCTCAATAGTTGAGATCTTATCATTGAAGCTCTCTGGTAGGGTCATCATAATCTTTTCCATAACATCTTCATATGTCAGAGTACCTCCTTGATTTTTTACTTCATTTACTACACTATCAACTCTCTCGAATTAGCTTGTTATATCCTCACCTTCTTCCATCCTCAAGTTTTCATATCTATGCTTAGCTGTCAACTTCTTTGATAATTTGACTCTACATTTCCTTCATATATTTCTTTCAACTTTTCCCAAACATCATAAGAAATTTCCAATGAAATAAATTTTGTTAACTTAGTCTTAGACAAAGCCCTAAATATTGCATACCTTTCCTTCTCATTCTCTTCATAGGTTGAAATCTCATATGCACTAGAAGGACCACTTATCAGTTCAACATATTTTTTCTCAACAACTTTACAAGTTTTGTACCCTAGAGAAATCAGATAACCTCTCATCCACACTTTCCATAAATTGTAGTTAGATCAATCAAACATCAAAATTTTCAGTTTGTGCACCATTAGATCTACCCAAAATAGTTAATCTCTCCTTCGAGGAACCAAAGCTCTGATACCAATTGTAGAAAATTTTGGATAACTAAGAGGGGGTGACTCAATTATTATAAAACAATTTTATTATCTTAATTAATTTGGAGAAAACTCAAATCAATCAAATAGAATTTAAATAGATATGAACATGAAAACACTTAATAACACCATGCACAAGGAACACCATAATTTACATGGAAAACCAAGATGGGAAAAACCATGGAGAATGCTAATTCTCAATTATAAAGCACCAATCAAGGTGACACCAATTAAGGTGATTTTTATAAGGGCTCACTACAAGGTGGCTCGCTGTTAGTTAGGTTCACTTCCCGTCTATTATAGCCAAAGATTAAAAAAGACTCATTTCCAAAAGAGAGACGCTCACTAACTACAAAAAATGGCT
Organism: Sequoiadendron giganteum; assembly: GCA_007115665.2. Taxonomy (NCBI): domain Eukaryota; kingdom Viridiplantae; phylum Streptophyta; class Pinopsida; order Cupressales; family Cupressaceae; genus Sequoiadendron; species Sequoiadendron giganteum. Next base: position 122,963,141 of record VCHN02000014.1, read on the forward strand.
CACTACTAGAAGAGTGATGAAAATGGAATCCACCATAGAAATAACTGTCACCAATAGTCACACAAGAAGAAACTCACTATCTATTGTCTCTTATATACTTTCACACAATTTCTAGATTTTCAGATTCGCATTCACCACAGTTGCTTTCATCGAATGGGATTAAATTTTAATTATACCATTCCATGCCTTCATAATATTCCCAAGTCGGCCAAGCATAATTCTATTTCATGCTTTCATAAACTCCTAAGTCAGGAAAACACAATTTTTAATTAGGTCACCACAAAAAAGTTCTTACGGTGGAAGGGAATGAAACATGGACCACACATAACATCCTCACTCAAATCAACATGCTACATATTAACCATGATATCCAGAACCAAAGAGTAGGATATATAAATTATAATGCAAGAAATGTTCCAAGACACACCAACCACTTTCCAAATAGGTCTGGACCCAAAAGATTGCATCTCATTATGTTACAAAGTGTATGGGACTAGGACAAGTACAACCAAAGATAGATCATCATAGCACAACATCCAGAGCATGCTAATTCAAATCACCAAAGCGGAACCTTAATCAATTCAACCAAGATATGTTGACATCAATGACAACCATTAATGACAACAACATAACATTCCAACAAGATCAGCTTGGGGGCAGGGATTTGCCTCATATCTCCTACCGAATTGAAAAATATTAGAGCTTTTTTATTCCAATTTCCATGGACAAACAATGAATTCAAATTATGAAGGCTTGGTTCATGGCTTCAAATTGGTAGAAAAAATGGGTGTTTAAGGAATAAAGGTATTAAGATATTTCAAGCTAGTGGTGAAATAGGATATGGAACAATTAGTGCAAATGAATGAATAATGTAATCATATAGAAATAGGGTATGAGACTTAATAGAAGGGTTCAAAGCCTTCAATATCTAGGTAGCCTTGAAATCAAAAAATACCACCACAAATAGAATGACCTTAGTCAGCTCATAATTTGATCCAACCTTTGATTTAATGGTGAACCATCATGCAGTGTGGGTTATATCACAACCATCTATTCCCATCAATAATCAAAGCTAACAAGTTTTTGACGATGATTCCTAGATCATCATGTTCCTACAATAGTCAGGTGAATTCACCAAACAAATACAAACAATATTTGAGTAGGCATACAAGGAGTAGAAGATTTAGCTTAAAAGGAATAAAATCTCAAGCGGTTTAATTACTCTATAAAAACTCTTTGATTATGAGTACATGTGGAATATTAAGAGTAGGTTCACCACCAACCAAGAATATTATTAGGATCTCGACATCGGGGACAACAAAAATCTCAAGGTTAGAAAGAATGTTTTGCAAAAAGATAACAAAAGGTTAAGGTCTCTATGTGCCAAATATGATGGAGTTATATCTTCAACCTATGATGATCTGAAGGGCTATGACCCTAACATAGTCCAACACATCATAAACTTAATTGAAGGGTCCAAACTAATCATGCAAAAAAAATGGCTGATTAATTCGAAAGTGGAGGCCTTGATGACACAAGAGCTAAAAAGATTAATCAAGTACAAAATCATATACCTAGTCAAGCATTCTACTAGGGTATCTAAATTTTTCCCAATCTAAAATGAGAATGGTGATATCCAATTTTTTGTTGAATTTAGAGACCTAAACAAAGCCTCTCTGAAGGATCATTACCCTCTACCCTTAGTGGAGAAAATCTTGCAAATTGTGGTGAGGTCAAAAATTTTCTCTCTACTTGATGGTTTTTTGGGTTACAACTAGGTCAATTTAGAAGGTGAGGGCCAACATAATGTAAAAGGTGAGGGCCAGCATAAAATGAAATTCACCACCAAATGGGGAATGTTTTTCTATGCAAAAATTCCCTCTGTTCCATCAAATGTAGGGTCCACTTTCTAGTGCATTATGGATGTTGGGTTTAAGTATCTAATCAATAAGATCATCCTTATTTGTCTGGATGACTTAACTATATTCTCAAAATATAAGGGTGACCATTTTGATCACCTAGAAATGGTCTTCTAGAGGTTTCAACAATTTGAGGTTTCTTAAAATCCAAAAAAATATGTTTTTGAGGTACCATAGGGCAAGTTGCTTGGCTTTGTGGTCTCTGAAGAAGGAATATTTATTGATCCCGAAAGGGTAAAAGCTATAAGAGAGTTCCCACTACCAGTCAACCAAAAGGGATTCCAATATTTCATAGGAAAGATTCATTTTGTTAGAAGGTTTATTTCAAATTTTCAAAAATTATAGGACATATTATATTAATGTTGAAAAAGGTCTTGGCTTTTAAATGGACTCTAGAAGGAAAATATTCTTTTCAAAAGATTAAGTTAGCTATTTCTACAACTTCGGTGTTAGCAAACTTGTAATTTTAAAAATATTTCACTTTATATGTTTATAGTGGTGAGCAAAGTATATCCGTCATCTTGGCATAAAAGGACAATGAAGGAAGTGGATCACAACCCATCACCTTCTATTCAAGGACTCTAAAGGGATATGAGACCAAATATAAATTTATGGAGAAGAAGGCCTTCATTGTTGTGAAGTTTTCCTTGCACCAGATTCATAAAGCTTGGTAACCCAATTACACCAGAATTGATCAAATAATTTTTAGGCAATATCTTTGATCCAAGATTGCACACAAACCCTAAAATTCTATGGGAAGGAGCCCTACAGAGTAAATTTGGAAAGTTGAAAACTAGTAATGTTGAAACTCTTGGAGTGTGGGTCTTGCATTATGGTCTATCTCAATATGTGATACCTCAGATGAACCCATATCCTAAGCTAGTAGATATTTGTGTGAAGAAGTTGGACAAAAACACTAGGGTCATCAACAAAAAAAGGTTGAAGATCACCATTAGTGTGAAATCCATCATAGAGATGTTATGTATCCCCTCTAACCTTGCAATAGAGGCCTTGTCAAGGAGAGTGATGGAAAAATTCTAGGGTATAAGAAGAAACACCATTTTTTTATAGAGTTGAGATAAAATGAAAACACAACAAAATGAGGCCCATTTTCCCTTTAGCATATAACAAATTTAACTTGGATTTGAAAGATGTCTTCACAATGCTTGCATTCATCTTTGAAATGGATCATGATAATGATATTTTTGAATATAAAATGGGCTTATACTTCATGCTCAAAAAGTAGAGGGGAATTTTGATTTGAATTTTCAAAGGAAATTATAGAGAACATGGATTAATAACTAATAGAAAATAATTGCTCATATAATTTCAGGTATTCCTCTTTTCTTGTACATTTGGTTTTGTATCAAAACCATATGTTTTTTAGGAACTGTTTTCCACTTAACATTTGGAATGCATCAAGGTTAGTCAAACCAGTCTCAATATGGACCCATGTGTTTTCAAGTACATGAGATTATTATATTTTTGTCAATTATTTCCTAAAACCTACTCTCTAAGATTTGTCATGATAACCTATGCATAGATTATGTCATGAATAGTTGTTTCAGATGTGAGAAAAAAGCCTCCATTTGATTATTTTTATGGCCCTGATTTTAATTTTATTAGACTGCATGGGTTTAAAAGAGAACCTTTTAGGTTTTTGAGGTGTGTAAGAAGCAAGAAACTCATCCTATAAATGTATCAGAAATTGTAAGTCACAAATAATGCCCATGGCACCAAGAAGAAGAAGGTGATGCTTTATCTGATACCCCTCACTTTTGGAAATTGTGAGGTAACACTCATAAAGATAGAAGAGAAAGAAAAATTGGCCTATCTCAGAATAGGTCACATCTGCAATGGGTAAAAATACAATCTTGAGCGGTACCTACAAATAAAGCATGAATCACAACGATACTAGGAGGAAAAGTGAAATCTAGAGGAGGATACAAAAAATTCTCATGGCAACTTGGCCCACCTACAATTTGTATGACCTCCATCACTCTTGTTCTATCAAATCTTGGTGGAATTCATGTCAAGCATCCCGATGGACAAATCTCTGAAGTTGTAGTTAAAGAAAAAGGGGTGTTCTGAGAGGAAATTGACCAATTTTGGGAGGAATCAACAAGAAATGAAACAAATAAGTTCACTGCATAGAATGATTCTCACCGATGAAAATTTTGAAGAGATTTATGACAAAGAGGTCATGTATAATTTTGAATGAAATGTTAACCGAGATATTGATTGATATTTAGACCAAGGATCTGACTCAACACCCTATGAAGTTGAAATAGAAAAAGGAAAAGAAATGGAAACACCACAAGGAAAGGAGTTATAGATCTCCTCATCTACCAATGTGCCAACAAGGGTAAAAAAGACCCAATGAATTGCAAGGAATTCTTCAGAGGGTTGGGGAACTCAAGGTTCATTAGTGGTGAATGGATCTATGGTAATGAGCGAGCCATCCACAAAGAGGAGGATAGCCTAATAATTAGGCAAGCACAAACTTTCTAAAAAAGGATGATGAGGAAGTAACTTATGTCCCGCAACCATCAACGGCTCCCACAGTTCAAGTAAGTTTTTCACTTGCTATTCTTTCCTCTACTACTTCATTGGTGTCTTTGTGTCTTCCATCCAAAGCATAAAATCCTCTACTAGTCAGCATTGACTTGCTTATTTTGGATACAGCCCCCACTTTTTCTACTAATGAGCCTCCTTTGAAAGTCCCACATGTAGAACATGCATCTTTTAATACCTCATGAGTGTCTTTGGATCTTCCATCCCAAGCACAAAATCCTCTACTAGTCGATGTTGACTTTCTTATTTTGGATACACCCCTCACTTTTGTTACTAACGAGCCTCCTTAAGAAGTCCCACATGTAGAACATGTGTCTTTTGTTGCATCTGTGGTTGAAATTTTAATTGCTATGTTTGAAGCTTAGGTTTTAGCCTGAGATCAACCCATTCTATAGGTTTCATCATAATTTCCCCACTTCAAGGCATAAGCCTCTATTCTCGACCACTAGTCCACTTACCCCAATAAGTACTCCACACTCCACACAATATTTTTTAGGAATTCCTTATTTATCAAGAATATTTTTTCCATTAATCTCTTCCCATGGCCAAGCAATGAATAATACACCTCACACCATCCCTTATTGCCTCCCTACTAGTGTCCCTATTGCTGTGAAAAGTATTGAGTCTCCTTAGAAGCCTTCAAAATCAAATAGATTTGTACAAGCACACTAGTTAGGGGAGGAAACAAAATAAATTAGAAAAATCATTAGCTTGAGCCTCCCCAAAGTGAGAGACATTTTTTGAAGAAGAACGAAAGTATTTAATGATTTCGTCCATGAAGTCTCTAGTCTATAATTCAAAAGGGAAAATGAAATATGAGGACTACGAGATCCAAATAGTAGGGCTCAATCTCAGTGAAGCACTTTTGCATGATAAGATAAGCCTCATGAAGGCCACACAAAAGGTAGTATACACTAACTACTTGTGGTTGGATAAAATTTTAAAAAAGAGAGAAGAAGATTTCATTGTTGCAAGAATAGAAAGAGGAATGAAAATGTTGTCATTGATGTCAACTGTTCAGTTGGTTATTTACTATATGTTGAGGATATTGAAAAAATTCTATAAAAATAAGACTACAAGTTGTCAGCTATTGAGGTTGTTGGTCTAGTGCTTGTGAAATATGTTCTGGTTGAGGTCTAGAAGAATTGCTATTGGTCCAGATTTCTCTTTATGGTTCAAGAGTTGTGTTGCCCTAGTTCTATTGAAGATGGTTTCAAAATTTGGAAGAATCTAGCTTAATTGATCTAAGTGTTTTACTTTGGTTTGGACAACGATGTGTCAAGCACTACATTGGAAGTTAATGAAGTGTGTTGGATCTATTATGGGTCCCAATGAAGTGTTTGTTTGGGTTGCCCTCATTCTAATTCTACCCTAGAATGTTTGACACTGATCTAATTTGAATTTGAAGTTAGATGGCCGACTTTGTATCTTTTCAAAGCTGAGGAATGGTATAAATACATAATGCACTAGAAATGAAAAGTGTACATAGGAAAAGAAGGAAGATAAGTGAAAGAGAAGACATGAATTTGATTCTATTTTGAAAGTGTGTGAGTTATGTGTGTGGTTGATCAGTGTGAAAATTAATACTGAGTTTTTAGATGCAATGAGTAGAAGGAAAACTCTATCATTCATACAAGTGGATCTATGATTGTGGTGGAATCCTTTGTTGTATTGGTATTGTTGTCTCTCTAAAAAAAATATCCATTTTATTCTTTGTATCTTTGTGGCAGTGAGCCATCTAGTTTGTAGCCTTGTGGACAGTGAGTCCTTACTTCAGGCAGTGAGCCTTATTCTAGGCAGTGAGCCTTTTTGTAATCAATTTTTATATTATCTATAGTATGATTTAATCCTCACTATGGTTTTTACCTCATTGGTTTTTCCACATAAATCTAGTGTTATTGTGTTTGTGCATTAGGATTTGATGGTTAATCACTTAATCAATTTATGTTTTAGTTCTATTAATTGAACTTAGGTTTAAATCTATGATAGTTGATTCACCCCCTCTCAGTTTTCCTATCTAGAAATTGGTATAAGAGCTTGGTTATTTGATGAAGATATTAACAACTTGAGGAAGGTTCGAGATGGCTAGAAAATAATCTATTATTATCCAAGGTTTGATGCAACTAATTATGGCATCTGAAAAGTATTGATGGAAGAATATATGGGGTATTACAGATATGATGTAGAGAGAGCTTATAATGAACCCTACACTCCTTCTACTAATGGTCTGAGTACACCTAAAGAAATCAAAGCACATGAAGCGAGTAATAAGGAAAAGTTCATCTTGAAGAATAGTCTGGCACATTTCGAGTTGATAAAGGCACACAATTTGAAGACAACTAAGGAAGTTTGGGATACTTTAGAAAGAGAACATGATGGTGATGAAAGGGTAAAAGAGGCAAAATTACAAAATATGGAAACATAGTTTGATCTTTTACACATGTCTGAAGATGAGAATGTTAAAGCCTATGTATAGAGATTGGATGAGGTTGTGGCTACAATGTGATCCCTTGGCAGTACTATAGATGAAACCAAAATTGTAAAGAATATTCTTAGAACTCTTCCTAATGCTTACAGTGAAAAGGTGAGTGCTATTGAGAAGACTATAGATTACAAGACTTGTAACAAGGATCTGCTACTAGGATTTTTGACATCTTATGAAATGAGGAAGGTGAATCTAAGAAGTGAAGGTAAAATAGAGTCTGCTTTCAAGGCTATAAAAAATAAAGATTTGGATGAAGAAAACTTTGATGAAATCAAAGATAACTTTGTAAGGAGAATGAAAAAAGGCTCTATTAAGTATGAAGGTAAATTTCCCTTTAAGTGCTTTAGTTGTGGAGATTGGTCACTATGCTGCAAAGTGTCCGGATAGAGCTAAAAGGAATAAACAAAGATATGAGGAAAAGAAGAAAGGAAAGAATATTAATAGAGCTTACTATGTGAATGAGAATGCTAGTATTTTAGATAAAGATTCTGAATATGAAGATCTAGATGACAATGAATTCTTCTTCTTGGAGATTAAGGATGAACATACTTCTAATAAATCAGAAACACAATCAAAATAAATTCCTTCGACGAAAAAGAAAGAGAGAGAAAGAAAAAGAGAAGAAGAAAAATGAAGGTACAGTTATCTCTGCCCTACATGCTAAATAGGAAAATAATTTTTGGGTAGTTGATAGTGGTTTCTCACATCACATGACTAGTGAAAATAGTAAGTTTGTCAAACTTGAAAAGTATGATGGAGGTCTGGTTATGTTTGGAGATGATACTAGTGTAAAAATTTGTGGGATAGGTTTAGTAAGTTTTGATGGTAAGCATCATACTAATGATGTTTACTATGTTAAGGATTTAAGGCATAATTTGTTGAGCATTGGTTAGATGTGTAGAAAAGCATATGATCTTGTGTTTAAGGATGGGAAATTTGAGATCAAAAAAAGATCTAGAACATTGATTGCTATAGGGAAGAAATATGAAGGGAACATTTATCAACTTAAAGGTGTCAATAAATGATGTTTTATGACTCAAATAAATGAAATTTGGCTATGGCATAGGAAAATGTGTCACATGAATTTTGATAACTTGGAAATAATCAGTTTTGTTTAGGCCATGAAAGATCTACCAAGAACTACAAATCCTGTAAATGTTATTTGCAGGAATTTCTAGTTCAGAAAGAAAACAAGAAGTCATTATAGATCAAGAGAAAAATCTATTATTGGATTATTGGATTTGGTTCATATGGACCTTTGTGGTCCTATGAGAGTGTGAAGTATACCTAGTGAAAGGTACTTTATGATTTTAATTGATGATTATTCTAGATATACCTCAATTACATTTCTAAGAGATAAATTAGATGCAATAGATAGATTCAAGGAATCCTAGGCTATGGATGAAAATAAAGTGAATTTGAATAGTAAATTCTTGAGATCTAATAGAGGTGGAGAATTCACCTCTTATGAGTTCAATATTTTTTGTGAAATGCATGGTATAAAGAGAAAGCTATCTGCTTCGAGAACTCCTCAACAAAATGGAGTCAATAGAATAGTTCAAGAGGCTGCTAGGTAAATGATCATTGAAGTTGGATTAGCAAAAGTTTACTAGAAATAATCCATTCACACTATTTCATATGTATTCCATCATGTTCAGGCAAGAGAAAATAATACAAAGAATCCCTATGAGCTATGCAACAGAAGAATCCCTATAGTCAGATATTTCAAGGCATTCAAAAGAAAATGCTATATCAGAAGAGATGAGGAAACTTTGGGTAAGTTTGATGCGAGAAGTGATGAAGGAATATTCTTGGATACTCTACTAAGAGCAAGGCATACAAATGTTTCAACAAAAGCCTGAGGAAAATCGTAGTAAGCTCAAATGTGAAGGTTAATGAAATAATAAATAATTCTATAAATATTGATGGATATATGTCTAATGAACATGATTGTGCAATAATATAAAAATTTGTGGAAGAACATGATAAATTTGAACTAGAAAAATAGAATGAAAGTTAAGAATATGCTCTGGTGATGTCCCCTAGGATACCAAAATATGTATAAAGGAATCATTTAGAAAGTCCTATTATTGGAGACAAGACAAAAGGTTTGTTAACTAGAAGCAAAGCTATTTCTAAAGTAAATTTCTATTTATTCTCTGAGATTGAGCTAAAGTCAGTAAGTGAAGCCTGTAAGGATAAGCATTGGAAGGAACCAATGAAAGAACTTTTGCAGATTGAGAAGAATCAAACTTGGGAATTGGTCCCAAGACTGACAAACAAAAACATTATTGGATCAAAATTGGTATCTAGAAACAAGCTAAATGAGAATGGGAAAGTTTTTAGAAACAAAGCAAGGCTTGTGTGAAAAGGCTACTCACAAGGAGAAAGTATATATTTTTAGGAGAATTTTACCCAAGTAGCAAGAATGGAAGCTATAAGCATGTTCTTGGAATTAACTACATATAAATATTATAAAGTCTATCAGATGGATGTCAAGTCAACATTTCTAAATGGTGAACTAGATGAAGAGGTCTACATGGAACAACCAAAAGGATTTCAATTAATAGACCAGTCAGATATGGTGTGCATATTGAAGAAAGATTTATTTGGATTGAAGCAAGCTCTTGGAGCCTGGCATGCAAGGATAGATACGTATTTGAGTCAGCAAGGATTTAACAAAGGTACGACAAATAGTAATTTATACTTCAAGACTGAAAAATGATAGAATCCTAATTGTTTTTGTGTATGTTGATGACATTATCTTTGGACGGAATTAAAAGATTTGCAATATGTTTATGGAAGAAATGAAAAAGAATTTGAAATTTCTATGTTTGGTGAGATGAATTTCTTTCTTAGGCTACAGATTAATCAATCAAATGAAGGAATTTTCATTTCACAATCTTGGTTTGTGAAGGAGATGTTGAAAATATTTGGAATGGGTGGTTCAAAACTAGTAAGTAGCCCTATGGTTACTAGATGTAGGCTAGGAAAAGATGATGATTCACCTAAAACTGATAAAAGAAAGTATAGATCTATGATTGGTGGATTGTTGTATTTGATAACTACTAGACCATATATTATGCACATGGTTTGTCTTGTGGCTATAGTTTAAGAAGATCCAAAGGAAACACATGTTATTGTAGTTAAAAGGATATTCGGATATATTTTCTAGATTATGGGTTATGGTATCTTAAGGATATTGATTTTATACTTAGTGCTTATACAGAGATGGATTTGAGCTGAAAGTATAGATGATAGAAACACTACTAGTGGTGGTGCATTCTTTCTTGGCTATATATTAGTGGCATGGTTGAGTAAGAAGAAATATTTAGTCTCTTTGTCTACTACTGAAGCTGAGTATATTATTGTTGCATCTTGTTGTACACAATTTGTTTTATAGATGAAGCAAACATTGAAAGATATTAGAGTGCGGTATGATGATCCTATTTCTACCTTCTATGATAAAACAAGTGCAATTAACATTTAAAATAATCCTGTAATGCACTCTAGAACAAAGCAAATATCTATTAGGTATCATTTCTTGAGAGAGAAGGTCATGGAAAATGAAGTCAAGATCGAGTATGTTTCAACAAAAAATCAGATTGTGGATATAATCACAAGGGCTCTTCCTAAAGATACTTTTGAGTACCTCTGGGATAAGCTAGGGGTTATTTCCCCTCCTTTTACAAAAAAAAATGCATTCAGATATGTATCGGTTTGGTGGATTCATGGTTCTATTCTTTTGGATTGATGTTTTTGGTGGCTACCTCTTAGGGGGAGAAAATAGTTTTTAAAGTGATGTCATTATCAGTATTCTTCTTTCATGTCAAAGGAAGTTTCAACAAACACATCTTCTTTTCCTTTTCTATTGATGACAAAGGGGGAGAGAAAGAGAATGTGAACAAGAGAGAAAGAGAATGTGAAGAAGGGGGAGGAAATAATGTGATTATCTTCTAAGGGGGAGAAGAAAAAGAAAAATCTTGAGAGTTGGTATGTGTCTTTGATGATTTTTCACATCATGTGTTGCCATAAATGACAAAGGGGGAGATTGTTGCAAGAATAGAAAGAGGAATGAAATTTTTTCATCGATGTCAACTAGTCAACTATTTATTTATTATATGTTGAGGATATTTAGAAAATTATATAAAAATAATATTGTAGGTTGTCAACTGTTGAGGTTGTTGGTCTAGTGCTTGTGAACTATTTTTTGGCTGAGGTCTATGATATTTTTTTTTGGTCTAGATTTCTTTATGGTTTGAGAGTTGTGTTTCCTCGGTTCTATTGAAGATGCTTTCAAAATTTGGAAGCATCTAGCTTATTTATCTATGTGTTTTACAAGGGTTTGGCTGACCATGTGTCAAGCACTACATTCAAAGTTGATGAAGCATGTTGGATCTATTATGGGTCTTGGTGAAGTGTGTGTTTGGGTCATCCTCATTCTAATTCCACCCTAGGATGTTTGGTGCCCACATAATTTGAATTTGAAGTTGGATGGCTGACTTTATATTTTTTCAAAGTTGGGGAATGGTATAAATACATAATGTGCTATAAATGAAAAGTGTACATACAAAAATATGGAAGATAAGTGAAAGAGAAAATATGAATTTTATGTTATTCTAAAAGTGTGTGAGCTATGTGTGTGGTTGATTAGTGTGATTCCTAATGTTGAGTTTTTGGATGCAGTGAACCAAAGGATTCATGCAAGTGGATATGTGATTGTGGTGGAATCCTTTATTACATTGGGATTTTTGTCTCTCTATAAAAATTCTTATTTGTCTTCTTTGTATCTCTACGGTAGTGAGCCATCTGGGTTGTAGCCCTATGGACAGTGAGCCTTATTCTAGGTAGTGAGCCTTTTTGTAGTCAGTTTTAATATTATTTATAGTGTGAGTTAATCCTCACCATAGTTTTTATCTCATTTGGTTTTCCAGGTAAATGTGGTTTTATTGTGTTTATGCAATGGCATTTGATGGTTAATCACTTAATCAATTTTTTTAGTTTTGGTAATTGAATTTAAGGTTTAAATCTGTGAAAAAATGATTCACCCCCCACTCTTAGTTGTCCTATCCAAACAAGGTAGTATACACTAACTTTCTGAGGTTGGAGAGAATTTTGAAAAATTGAGAAGTAGATTTAATATATGTGAATGTCATAGTTGAAAGGAACCAAGTGGAGATCAAAGAAAAAGATATAGAGAGTGTTCATTTAAACAAAGCACAAGATAATCAAATTGAAGTATCTATATCACTTGAGACTATTCAAACAGATAAGGATTGACTCTTAGCCAAGCTAGAAAGGATGTCACTTGAGGTCAATATCGAACAAAAAGTGGGAGAAGATTTAAAGACCCAAATGCAAGAAGATATAAAGGAATTCCAACAAAAGAAAAAGGATTTCGCTAAGACATTGAGCCAACAAAATCATAAATGTAAAGAATTCCAAAAGGAACTAAAGGAAATGAAAAGAAAATGGTATGAAAATATGGGTAAAATGAAGTGTTTGTGTGATCTATTTGAGAAAGAGACAAATGAGATACAAAGAGAATTGGCTAACATCTAATCTCAAGTTACAAATGAGAGAAGTGTGAGAGAAACAGTAGAGAGACTAGGATAATTACAAAAGTTATAGTAGGATTTATCCACCATTTTGAGTCTCCAAGAGTAGGGCCCAAGTTATCTCCATAAAAAGAAAGCCAATTCTAGGAGGAACTCTGTAGGGCCTAGATGGAAATTGACATGGAGAAGCAGGATAAAAAAAATGAGTCTAGTCTGAAGGCCCACAATGAAGAGGTAGAATGGTTGCATTCTAAATTGTCAGGCACCCTTAAAACAATTGATCAATTAAAGGAAGACATAAAGACTAAAGAGGTGTAGTTTAAAAAAGAATTTTCCATGGCATGAATTACTGGATTTCTCCCTATATTGCAGAAATTATTTTCCTGCTGTTGAGATAAAATCAAAGTTCCAATGGAATCCCTGAAGCTAACTCTAAAATTCATGGTAGATGCACAAGATCTTAATAAAAAGGTTGGTCCGATGATCAACTATATTCTACATACCATCACTCTTTTTTTTGTGGAGTGAGGAAATTTAATAGTCAATATTTATAAGGTTATTACTAGATTGTGCTGATTGAAAACGTTAATAGAATGAGAGAGGAATAAAAAAGTTTAATCTAGATGAAATTTCCTTCTCCATTTCTACCTAATGGAGCAGTATTAATTAAGGAATAGATCAAGAAAGTATTATAAGACAAGAAATAGGATCAATCGACACACTAGAAATTGAGCCCATCACCCAACATAGAATAAATTGAAGAGATACTCCTTCCCCTAGCTCGAATCTACTTCCACATCAAAGTGATACATGGAATATTAGGAGAGGTATCCTATAAGAAAATACTAAACTTGGAAAAATATTTTGAAATGTTACATGCACTTGCTCCACCATCTGATGAAAGTTGGGAATATATGCATTTTGTATTCCTCAATATTTGAGGGTTGCAGGTCTCCTTTTCTCCATTTTTTTTAATTCTTTTCTTTGGATCATTGCCTCTTTAGGTGCATGCCCCCTTTTATTCACCAAAAACTATAGAGCTATTTTTTCTTTAAGTATGTTATCATGTTTTCTCCTTACACTTTTGGCCCCAAATTTTTCCCATTTTTAACATCTTTTAGTTTTTAGTGTTTGACACTATAATAAAGAAAATAGGGGGCCTTATCTTTTAGGAGATGAAGCACAATTAGGGGGTTCTTATTCCACTCTTATTACATTCAAGGAAACCCTAGAGATCTCAATCCAATTATAGTATGAGAGAAATATATGCTAATTGTTGTCCTAGGGTATGATCAATAACTAAAGAAGGTTTCACCACCAAGCTAGGGATTGGAAAGACAAATGAAATGCAAGACCTAATGATAAAACCTAATGATGTGTAAGACTTTACTAAATGGCCTAGAAATAATTTCAAATCAGAATAGTAAATTGGAAAAGTATAGAGGGACACTTGAAAAACTGTAGGAGCTTGAATGAAGACCTAAAATGCTAGAAATACTGAATTTAAAGCACACTAGGACTCATACACTAGGTTGGATGATTTAGTCCCAAACTAGGGTTTCTAGAAAAAAACAAAAATATGATAGATACAATTTTGGAACAATTGAAAGATGGAAATACCACTATACTAGATCTCATACACCATAAGTGGTGTATCAATCATTCTTGGAATTTTTTGGAGAGTGAAAATTTGAACCTACTCTTCAACCCCTGATCTATCTTCTCAACATTATTTATGGATCCAAATTCTTGAATTATGCCTCATAGATGTATTTTATTGATCTTGTAAACAAGGTGACAACTTGGACAACTTTTCACACTTGAAAACTTCTTTCCAATCTTTCTCCTTAGAGGGTCTTCAACCTAGATCTTCAAATCACACACTAAAATGTGAAAAATATTTTTTTGTTAGTGGACCATTTTGGTAATCAAACCTTGTAATGAAATGAAATGGAAAGGAGGAATGATGAATGAACAAAATGATATGTTGCAACTCACCAACCCTAGAAATAAAATTCTGCAAACATGTATGAAATGCCACCAATGGATGTAGATCTTCACTCTTGATTGAATGTTGTAGATCTTGTCTTGAATGCTTGCTTGAATCTTGAAACCCTACATCACAATTGTTATCTCAAAAACAAACATGATGCATGATCACTTTTACATGATGCTTGGTTCTTATATAATTCTCCAAAACACTTGATAATTATCTCTTAAATACTCTTGAAGGCTCTTGAATTCTCTTGTGAACTCAAATTTTCTATAAGGATTCTTATTCAAATTTCTAGATCACTTTATTTCTTGGTAGATGAAAAATGAGTGAAATAACCTTGTATTTATACTTATTTATGCCAAATTTCCTAAAATTACAACAATATAAGCCGAAATCAGATCTAGGAGAATAAAATTGCACCAATAGTTTGAATTTAGTTTTGATTTAAGCCACATGGGACTCAAACACCAAAAATTGTGTATGAGTCCCATTAGACTAGGCTATAGGACAATTTTTTTATGAAAGGTTTATATTCATGTGAAATCTAGATCGAGGCCCAAAAACATGGGTGGGACCCACATTACCAAGGTGTCATATGAGTTCCAAATAACTAAATCTAGTCCATACAATCCAAAAACACATAAATTGTGATTCCATGTTCATAAGTGTTGGGATTATCCTCAGATCGATGCATTAATTAAGGCTTGTGGATGAAAAATAAGGCCAAATAAGGCATAAAGAAGCCCAATTTATTAATAAAACCCCATATTAGTGTGAAAGTGTTAGGATAAACTTTAAAACATCTTAAATAAGTTAAACAAGGGCCCACGACCTAATATCAATGTGTTAAACACATTACAACACTAAATCAAGACACTTAAGCTTAATTCAATAAGGAGGGCCCAAACAAATGTGAAAACATAGAGGGATACCTTTTTTTTCATTACATATAGCCCCGACTTTAGTGAGAGGATTAAATTGCTTCAAACTCACACTAAAGTAGACAAACTTGCATCAAGAGGGGTTTGAATGTACTAATGCTAGTGAGATAGGATGACAATGATCAAGATCCTATGGAAAACTAACATAAGCACAAAATAAAACACATGAAAATGATTTAAGGAGAAACAACAAGGAACAAGATACACTACAAAGGATAAAGAGAAAAGAAAAACAAAACAAAAGGGATGGATCAAGATTCGACCATTTGTCCTGCATGTTGTGGATCAGATCTAAGTTGTTTGTCCAAAAATGCACACTCACTATGAGGAAAAAAAACCCTAGGCTATTTTTTGGGTTCCAAAAGGGTGATACACATATTCACGTAGCTGGTATGCACTCACACACACAAGAAAGTTTCTATGGGAAAGTCATGCCTATGTTAAACTTCCCATTCTACAAAACCAAAGCTATATCTCTTGATAAATTTGATAAGGCACTAGACAATAATGAAATTCAAGCTTCATGAGGCAAGAAAATCTTTGTATAATTGGAAATGATGAAAAAATAAGATGGATCCATAGGCATGCAAAGTGTGTTATGCAAGGTGGTCATATAACGAAAATTGTAAATGCAACATAGTGAGGAATTTTCAAAAGGAGTTTTGCTTAGTTCATGTGAGGTCTTAACTTAGGGAACATTGTGCCTAATGTCTCCTGGAGAGGACCAATGAAAGAATATAAGATTCACAACTTAGGAGATATAGTGTGTCACATCAAGCCACTAAGAGAAATAAGATATCACACTCTTGAGGGACATCACACCCAATGTCACCACAAAGTGAAAGTTGCATTGCATGAAGTAAGAAGACTACACAATGAAACATGAAGTGTAAAAATAACGATGCTAATGTATTCCCCCAATTTAAATAAATTTCTAAACTACATGTTGTAATAAATTACTTTAAAGTAGCAAATGATAAATGCTAAGAATATAGAGGACATGAGAGTTTATTCAGAAATCCTTATGCAAAGTCATATGTTTCCAAATTAAGCTACGTCATGAAAGAGGGAAGGGGTTTCCCCAAAAATAAAATTCCAAACACATGAGTGATCTATGGATTCAAGGTCAATATGTTTGTGCTACATTATTTTTATAGAGCTCAAAACTATCATCATTCCCAAAATACTCATAGAACTAGAAGAATGACAGAAAGAGAGCGAAAAACAAAAAAAAACTTTTGGGTCAACATGGAAGAGATCTAACTATCTCAACATCTTATGTCATCCCTAAAAGTAAAACACAAGACAAATGAAAAGATAAAGGAAAATATTTTTGGTCAACATCAAAGAGCCATGAATGGCTCGATGCCTTGCATCATCCCAAAAAGGAAAACATGAGAGAAAGAGAAGGTAAAATTCTTATGACATAGAGAAGAATGTAGGTAAAAATTGATGAATGTCACAAAGAGAGAGATACATCAAACATAATAGTACGATGGATCACATTACATACATGCAATTGAAATAAAAGAAAAATAAAAAATGTACAAGACTAGAAAGGCACATGTGATTCAACCTATTAGTAGGTCTTCTGCATCCCAATCATGTTCATCATATATAGAAGGCTGAGAACTAACCAAAGGGACAATAGAAAGTGCCAAAGTAGGACAAGGATATCTAATTCTTTGCCTCACTTTGTGCAAGACAAGAATGAGCTGAGGTAGGTGATGGGACTAAGCTCCTTCCATTTTGAAATGTTTTATATTAAATGTAAAGCATGTAATAGTGAGAATGTTATGATCCTACAACCATTATATGGCAAGAAGAAAAAGGCCATGATTTAAGGGACTATTTCAATGGTATCAATTTTTTAAAATATTTGGTTTAAAGCACGACACTCATCAGTACTATGTCTAAGGATTCTATGATATCAACAATGCAATGTGTTTGTTTTCTTAGGTTTTGAATATCAATCTTATCTTATGGGTGGTAATATAATCATTCGTTGGTTTAAAATTATTTGTAAAGTTCTTTCAGTTGTAGTTGATGGAAAAATGAATTTTAGTTTCTTTAGTTTGTAAGGACTTCGTCGCTTTCAAGATTCACCAACTTCCTGAGTTGAATATTCAAGAGGAGGACCTAAGATGATCATATCATCCTTATCATTGATACAAAGTATTAGGTTTTCATTTAAGGAGGGCATTCATATTAGGAGGAGGGGCTTCATATCCCAGCCCTTTTGTATCTTTAGTTAGTATTTTCTCTAAAATTTGATGAATTGCATGTTCACTTATTGTATCACATCCTTGTTTTCTCAAGATTGTGAATCCTTTTTCATACGTCTCTTCTAGATTGATAGGAATGTTGGTCACTTTCTTCATGTAGAAGGGTTTATTGTTTGCTTGATTAGAGGAACTAGGTTCACCTATTGTAGGGAACTTAGGTTTAGTTTGTGTTTCAATTTTAGGATGTAAGTAACCAAAAATCTCAAGTGGTGGTATTATAGGGTGTTTTGGTTGTTTCATGGATGGATAAAAGGATGGATTAGTCTCAAGGTTCTTAAGGAATTTTTTTAGGAATTTATTCATGTTGTTATCATCTTCTCCAATGATGCCAACATCATGAGGAGGACGTGCATTAAGAGTTGAGTGGGCATGTGTAAGTTCAATTTCATTAGGGTCACTTCTGAAAGCACAACTTGACACATCCGCTAAGGATTTCAAGGACATCCACATCTTACCAAAGCACACATCCATGATGAAATGCAATGCAAGAACTTAGAATAAAAGGTCCTAATAAAAATTTGAAATTATGCAATGTACATAATGAGCTAAATGAAGCTAGATGCAATGAAATGAATGTAAAAAAATCTCTACAAACTAAAATAGTTAACTAACAACAACAAAGAGAAACACAAAAATAAAGTTTTTAATGTTGGAAAATGTAGTTCAAAATATGAAAGAGGACTAAATCACCTAGAGGGGCGTATGAGTCTCAATTAGGTTTTTTGAAATATTTAAATGTTGAATAACGGTCACCACATAATACATATAAATAAGGAAAAACCACCTATACTGGGACTAAATCTCCCAAAGGGGCATATGAGTCCCAGATTAGGGGTTTTGCACTATTTTCAAAAAATTCGATGTAATATTATATTTTATGTTTAGGATGATGTCTATGTTAAGTGAAAATTCCAATTTTAGATGAATTTCAATGATGCAAGAGGAAAAAGTGCAACATATATGCGCTCTCACTAATGCAAGAATTAGAAAACCTAGATGCAATTTAACTAATGTAAATGTTAATGCAAGCTATATCTAGGATGATAATGCACTCCAAATCAGAATTAAGATGTTCTAAATGTAGGATCACCAAAATATAATGAAGAAAATATGGGGCCTTATCTTTTATGAGATTAACTACAATCAAGGGATTCCTATTTCACTCTTATTACCTTCAAGGAAACCCTGGAGATCTCAATCTAATGAGAGAGAGAGAGAGAGAGAGAGAGAGAGAGAGAGATCTACTAAAGTTTTTCCTAGGGTATGATCAGTAGCTAAAGAAGGATTCACCACAAAGCTAGGGATTGGGAAGAAAAATGGCATGGAAGACCTAATGATCAAACCTAATGAGGGTATGTGCAAGATCATGGTGGGACAAAAAGTGGAAATATGATCGGTATGTGGCTGATGACTTTTGTTTTACCCAAAATTGATGGAATGAAAAGGGTTTTTAAAGGATTTTCTCAACTTTCCACCAATATAAATTATGCTTTACTTTGAATTTAATAAATAATTATTATTCATTGTCTATTGAATTACGACTAAAGTCTCAATTTTTAGGCTGATTGAAAAACATCTATAGCTTTCAAATGGTATCATATTTTTTGAATCCAAAGCATGTGTCACATTATATGCTTTGCATAATATAAGATTAAAAAAGAAAAAAATGAATTTCATGAAGTTTTGACCAAGTTAAGGTGGTTAGACATACGATTCTTTATATTTTTTAAAAGTTGTCATTAAAAAACTATAATTTATTCTTTACTTGAAAAAAAATTACAAAAAAATATGCATCACATCGAGACATGAATCCTCTACTTATATCTAAAATCTTATAAAAAGATATTATCATTTTAATGTGGTTAGGGTGGTCAGAAAGACACCTACTTCTTATTTTTTCCCTAAAATTTAAGTACTACTATACTGAAATTTCAAATTTTAACCAAATAGATTTTATTTTTTTGTAAATTAACCTAGTAATTTGGAAACTACATTCAATTTGATACAAATTCTATTCTTACATATTTTTGAAATAATATAGATAAATTATTCAAAATTTTATGTCAATTTGCCTAACTCTAATTTTTCTGAAATTTTTGCCACTTAAGGGCCTATTTTTTCCATGATGATCATGCACATACCCATGATATGCAAGAATTCATTAAATGACCTAGAAATGAATTTAATTCATAATAGTAAACTGGAAAAGTATAGAGTGGAACCTGGAAATCTATAGCAGCTTGAATGAAGAGTTGAAATGTTGGAAATACTAAATTTAAAGCATATTGGGACTCATATGCTAGGCTAGGCGATTTAGTCCTAGATTATTGTTTCTAGAAAGGAACAAAAATCTAGCAAATACAAGCCTAGGACACTTGAAAACTGGAAATTCCACTATAATGGGACTTCTACACCAGAAGTAGCATAGCAGTCCTACTTGTCCTTTTCAAAAATTGAAAGTTTAAATCTTCTCTTGAACCCCTACTCTATCTTCTCAACCTTATTTTTGGATCTGAATTGTTCAATTGTACTCTATAGATATCTTTTATTGATCTTATAAATAAGGTTACAACTTGGAAAACGTTGCACACTTGAAAACATCTTTCCAATCTTTATCCTTAGAGTTTCTTCAACCTAGATCTACAAATTACACACTAAAAAGAGGAAAAAATGTTGTTTTGTTAATGGAAAGGGGTTTACCTTGATCCAACCCCATTTTGGTAATCAAAACTTGTAATTAAGTCAAATGGAAAGGAGGAATTTTGAATGAATAAAATGATATTTTGCAACTCACCAAACCCTAGAAATAAAATGTTGCAAAACATGTATGAAATGTCTCCAATGGATGTGGAAAATGAATCTTGCTTGAATGTTGTAGATCTTGAATTGAATGCTTTTAGCTAAAAAATAAACATGATGTATGATGACTTTGAAATGATGATTGGTTATTGAATAATTCTCTAAAACACTTGATAATCATCTCTTGAATTCTCTTGAATGCTCTTCTCAACTTAAATTTTCTATAATGATGCTTATTCAACTTGCTGGATCACTTGATTGCTTGTTAGCTAAAAAATGAGTGAAATAGCCTTCTATTTGTTGTAATTGAAAAAGTATCCCTTTTCCTTACTTAATTTGGGAATGATTGATGTTAAAATGAACTTAAGGTCACCTTGATCTAGTGTTGTGAAGTGTTTTACACATTCACAATAGGTCTTTGGCCCTTTTTAAGCTAAATAAACCTAACTTTTCCCTAATTTAATGTTGTAAAGTGTATTCATTTACACCTTCACATTAAATTTAGGGCCCTTGGACCTAATTTTTTCTTAACATAGTGTTTTAAAGTGTTGTACACATTCACATTGGATTTAGGCCCCTTTTAAGCTAAAGAAACCTAAATTTACCTTAATTTTATGTTGTAATGTATACTTATTTAAAATTTCACATTGAATTTTGGACCCTCTTACATTTATGACCTTTATATCATTATTAATAGGCCCCAAAGACCCTATAATATGCATCATGAGGCTTATTTGATTCAAGATCCCAACAAGGTCAACAAATAGACTCAATTTCTTAATTCCCCAACACTTTCTCTCTCTAAAAAGATCTTGTGGGACCCATACACCACCTTGGGTGTATGAATCCCAATAGGTGGGACCCATATTCTAGAGGTGGTGTATGGGTCCCACATACACCAGAGGTGGCATATGAGTCCCATTTGTCCCCTTTAAAAGGTTTTGAGCGAGAAATCGAGGTTTTAAATTCAAATTTATTTAATGTCGGCCTCTGGGATCTAAGAAACGGTAACTTGGATGGATTGCATATATAAACAAGGTCTCAAATAATTATCTCACTAAGCCTTGATTATATCAATTCAAGCACTCAATAGTTAAGAATTTCAAGACTTCACAAGAGCATTAAGAGATTTTGCAGGAGAATTTCTAAGGCATTCAAGAGCTGATTTATTCATCAATTATTGCAGCAATTCAAGATCCGTCATCATTTCAAGATTATCAAGCATCAAGCATGTTGTCGAGCTAGTGTTGTGATGTAGCATTGAAGATCAATTTTTAAGAATTTTTTCATATCCATGTTCAAGATCTAGATCTACATTATTCATGGCCACTTCATGTTAGATTTCAGATTTACAAGACATAATTCAAGCTATCATTTTTCATGTTTTATATTTCATGTTTTATTTCCTTATTTCATTATCTCTTCATTTGGTTTAATTACCTCAAAGTGGTTTAACCAAGGAAAACACCCTTCCACTAACAATCAACAAGTTTTTCTCTCTCTACATGTGTAATTGCAGATGTAGGTGTCTTGGATCTTTAAGGATCTTTGAATATTAGGTTATAAGGTTTAATTAAGTTGGAAAATATGTCTCCTCACTTGCAAGGTCACATAAAGTCTTCAACAAGTTTGAAATTGGGGTTTCAGATTCAAAAACAAAGTTTGGCAGAAAGAGAAGAGATTGGAGAGAGAAATCAGATCTTAATCCTCTAAAAATGTATATTAGGATGGATACATGACCTTGGGAATATGAGTCCTCGTACATTCAATTTTGAGGGTTTCAAGCAATTCAAAATAAGCACTGTTAGATTCCAGTTCTGGTGAACGAAACCTAGTTTGGGACTAAATCACCCAGGCTTGTGTATGAGTCGCATTCAACATTAAAATTAGCATTTATAGTATTTCCAATCCTCTTTCAAGCCTCTACAAGTTTCCATGTGCATACTTCTGATTTTGTAGTTTTTTGTTCTAATTTACTTGCATTTCTAGGTCATTTAATTAAGTCTTGCATTTCATTAGTCTTTCCAAGCACTACCTTGGTAGTGAACCCCTCTTTAGTTTATAATCAGACCCTAGGAAACCCTATTGCAAGATCTCTTTCCCCTTTACATCCTTGGATTGAGATCTTTAGGGTTTCCTTGAATGTGGAGTATAGAAGATTGTTTATTAGTGTCCTAAACCATAAGAAACGACAATTTTATATCTTAAATTTTGGTGAACCTACATTTAGAACATTTAATTTTCTTATTTGGAGTGCATCATCATCCTAGATCTATATTGCATTAACTTTGCATTAGGGTTTATATTAGTTAATTAGCATTCTAGGGTTTGTAAATCCTGCATTAGTGAAAGTGCATATAGGTTGCATTTTTGCATCTTGGATCACTAAATTTCATCTGAAATATACATTTTCACTAGGCCTAGACATCACTCAAACCAAAAAGCATAAAAATCAATTAAAATTTTCCAAATTTTTTGCAGAAAACCCTCATTGGGAATAACACACCCCTCTGGGTGATTTAGTCCCAGTGTAGATCTAAAACTACCTTTTTTTAGCATTGAAAACCTTATTTTTTCACCTCTGGTTTTTTTCATTATTTATCCATTTTAGTTGGTTTATTTTTTATTACATGCATTTCACTAAATATATCCTAAAGTGGTTCATTTCATGCATTGCTTAATTCCAAATTTGCATTTACAAAATTTCATATTTATATTCTTGCATAGTATAATCAGTAAATTACCTTCTAAAAATTGTATTTCATTCTAGGTGTTTACATTTCATTTTAAGTTTTTATAGATTGATTTTCACAAATGTGATTCTCTATATTTTCCAAGTTTGAAAAGAAAAAGTTATTCAATAAGTATGATAGTCATTAATTTAATACATTCCCTAGTTATGGGAGTCTGTTAGTGCAAAAGAGTGAAAATATTGATGCTTGCCTTAAACCTACAACCCCTCTTATCTATGCTATTTGTGGGGATGATGTGATAGAAGAGGATACAAGCATAGATAGCCATGATGATCATAATTATTCTTCTCTCGATACCTCTCCTTTTAGTGACAAAGGCATCTTGGTGAAAGAAGATGCAATCATTGAGAATCATGAGAATCTTGCTTTCCATTCTCCTCCTCCTCCTTGGAAAGATATTATATCACAAGAGAATGAGATCATAGAAAATTTTATAAACATAACCTTACCTAGTTTCCATTAAACTTTTTCTTGGGAGAATGTTTTAGTGAAAAAGGATGCAATTGAAAGTAATGATGATACGTTGGTGTTAGATGATAAAGTCTTTAAGGTCTATAACAATGCTCTTTATGTTCCTTCCTCTACCTATCCTATTTTAGAAGACATTATGGGACAAAGGAATGAAATCATAAATGATCATATTAATCATACTTATTATTCTCCTAGTATCTCCCCTAGTTGTGAAGAAGATACTTTGATGTTAGAAAACCTAATCAATGAAAGTTTTATGTGTCTCTCTTCCCCTAGGGTAAACATTATTGAACCAAAAAATTCCATCATTGATAAGCAAGAAAATCTAATCATTGATAATTCCCCTACTTGCGATGAAGTTATTTTAGAAGAACCAATCTTTGAATATCAAGAACATATAGCTTTTATTTCTCCTCAACACTCTCCTCTTATGGAAGATATCATGGTGGAAGAAAATGACAACATTTCAAATTTTTTAGATGATGGTGAAGAGATGAGACAAGATTACCCTTTATTAGAAATACATCAAACCAAGACCACTAAAGTTATGAATGCACAAGTGTCCATTAGTTTCCCCTTGATTAATGGACCTCATACATACCCAATGGGACATTCTAAAAATCCTCTAATTCTTTACCAACCCTCACAACAACCAAAAAATCAATTACAAATTGAACTCATCCTTTATCCACTATCACATAAACCTTAAACTCAAAATAAACCCAAACTTATCCTTTACCCACCTAATAATAATGTTTCATAGTGATCAAATTATAATAACATTTCTCATACATATAACACTATAAAAAATCCTCAACCAAGACAATCACCTTCAACATCCCTCCCATTGCCTAATCATATCTTGCCTAACCCTATCCTGTCAGGTCCTCCTCATGAAAAGGAGTATGATCTCGTAAAAAAACTAAAGAATAATCCTGCTAAGATATCATTATGGGACCTTATTCAAGCCACCCCTCACTACCATAACAAGATTCAAAGTGCCTTGCAATAATTTTTGGTCCCCTCTAGTTTAAACTTGAATGACATAACAACCATGATTCAATGAATAAACACTAGCATTGTTTTCTACCAAAGTGAGCTCCCTCCTTTGGAAGTGCAAAAACAAAATGATGATTTCATGGTAATAATTCACTAAATGGGATGAGGCATAAAGAGAACCCTTGTTGACAATGACTCTACCCTTAATGTGTGTATTGTGACCCTTTTGGATAGGGTTTGCATGGAGAGAAAAAATTCAACCTGAGTCTTTATCTATTAAGGTATTTGACAACGTAGGAATTCAACCGCTTGGTGTGATCACTTTACTTATTACAATGGTCAAGGCCACATTAGAAGCACCGATCCATTTTATGCCTCATGATATTTCATACAACCTTATTTTAGGTAGACCATGGATTCATGCAATGAATGGGGAGCCTTCTACTCTTCATCGTATAATGAAGTATGTTTACAACAACAAAGTTTACACACTTGAAGCTGACCCTGAACCAAAAAATTGTTTGAACATTAAGAAAAATAAGGAAAATCTTGTTGATGGTTAAAATGACACAAACAACATTAAAACATAATATTTCTACTCTATTTCTCCTAAAAGAGAAAGACAACATGTAGTAGCCTAACTCCCAAGGTCCTGGTAGTTGGTTCTCAATTGTCTGATGTCACTCAATTGGTTCATGCAACTGTAATATTCAAGGGGCCTGTGCTGGTAACAAAGGATTCAAGCTATGACTCTCTTTATCAAAATAGTTCTTGTAAATCAATGGGTTTTAAATAAAATAAAAAGATAGATCCAAGGGGTAAATCAGTAAGTATGAATTAAATTTACCTAATATCCAGACATATACTTTTAACAATGAATGTTTTCTTAACTGATCACAAAAACCATAGCATGACACAACCCACAGTATGACTGTACCATCGTATACATCTTAGGTGCTTAATTCAATTCCACTATTCACATATCACAAGTATTTCCAATATTTCAAAACAACACACATTCATTCATCATCAAAACTATAGATCAATAGACTTCAATGACAATTTAACAAGATAATCTTTAAACCTGGTTTCTTCTAATGACTTTTATCACATAAGAAACTATCATCCTTCAGCACAATCACTGGCATTTAGGTGGATTATAACTCATTAACCTTATCAAACAACATAATTCAACGCAAACTCCATATTGTGTAAACCTGCAATTCTTTTAACTATAATAAGATCTGGTACAATGTATCTCTACAAAACTCTATAAAATTCTATCTCCTAGCACTAAGTAAGCCAATCCAATACTCAATTAGCTAACCCTTACTATGTGATACCCCTCTAGTATTTATAGATATACAAAAGAAGTTCGAACTTCACTTCTATCTTAGGCTTTCCACCTTTTTAGGAGCAATCAACTTTCTTGGAAACTCAGATCAACTTTGATCTTGAGTTCTTACATTATGCATTCAGTTTGATCTAACAATAGAAGATAGAAATAGAAGAAAAGAAGTCATGTGCCCTTAAGACTGTCAGTGCTGCATGCATGCAACATGCAAGGAAGAAGATCATCATTCATGTGACATGCAAGGAAGAAGAACATCATGCATGCAAGATTTTATGCATGTGAAGCTGGATCCGCTATGAATTCATCATAACTGGTGAAGACTTGTTGTAGCATATCCATATCTGGCCCATCAATCGAGTCATCATCAAATTTGATGCGATCCAACTCAAATGTAGCAAACTCTTTCATACTTTCTACCTTGATCAATTCTCTCCCTGCAACTTTTATTTCTTCTTTAACTTCTACAAGCCGATCTATCACCAAGTCTCCTCCATCATCTTTCTCCTGCAAGCAAACCTCTAATTAGACCTTTAGATAAATCATCATAAAAAATGCTTTTAAAACTTACCTTTTACACATACATCGGAGTCGGAACCAGACAAAATCTCAAAACAATCTCTTTTACAAAACTGGGGGACTCGGAGCAAAAAGTGATATAGGAACTTCACCTAATAACAAACGGGCTCGAAGTCGGAGTCGGGAAGGTTATCAGAACCGGGATCGGAATGAAAAAGTGATTTGGTTTTCTTCGAATTCTCATTTTCATATTCTATTTCCATTCTGCCTCCGCCTCCGATTTGATCATCGTTACTTTGAAGAAAGACTTTCCCACTATACGCGGAGTTGGACACAAGATGAATATGGAACTGATAACCTTCGCAAACAAAATTCTTAAATTCAAGATCAATTTCGATCCTGCCTCCACCAGTTATCACATACTTCAAGGAAACCTTTTAAAACTCGGAATCGGAAATGGGATAAAAATGGAATTGATAACCTTTGTAAATAAAACTCTTATATCCATAATCCATTCCAATCTCGCCTCTGCCTATGTTAGTCATGACATCATCAAATTTATTCATTTTCAACATAACTGCATGATTAAAACCTAGGTCGCTATACAATGGGAAAGGAGCTTTAAAAATACCATACTCATATGACCATGGGGAATCAATGGAACTTCTAAGATATCATTTTTTAAATCATTTAAAGTAATTGCAGAGACCAACGAAACCCTAATATAACAAACCAAATAAAACTAGGGCACGGGTTTAAACCCTGCCATTCTACCAAATGATGAAACCCTAATTTAAACAATAAATCTAATCTACCCTAACTCACTGTAAAATCTCTAATCTACCTCACTGTAGATTCTTAATCTAACAAACGCCCTTAAAAACCTTTAATCTAATCTAATCTACTACAAATTGAAAACGACATGACACAATCGCGATTATGACGTGAAAGCGACAATGCCCAAAAATAGAAAGAAATAACACGATAAAACAAGAAAACAAAGATTAAAGCAAAACAAACAAGCCAAAACAAGAACGTGCTCATTCAATCACATCAATGATCATAGAATTGCTTTAGAACACAATGATTGAATACGCGATTATATACAAAGCAAAACACAACAAACACAACTGCAGATAAACAATGAACAACAAAGATAGAAGGCCTACCTCAAACACAAACAAACCCGTGCTAACTTTTTGAATCGATTCACACACAATATCCCTTCTCTATCTCAATCAATTTGCTCAAACGAACTCTGCTATTGCTCTTCGCTCTCTCAGACTTGTAATAATAACAATAATGATCGGCTGTAACCCTTAATAAAGGTAAATATATGAATTTCTACCCCGCAACTACCATTAATGCATTAAAACATAGTAAAGGTGGAGTCAGAACTGTAAGAGAATGAACACTAGTCTACAGTGCAACTTCAGTCAAAAAGTCAATGACAAAAATTGGTGGGGGCAGAGCTAAAATGGAAACAGGATCTTAAACTTATAAAATTTCCAAACCTCATTCCCATTCTGACTCCACATCCGACAACTAAAAACAAAACAGAAACAAATACAAAAATTTAAGTAAAAGACCAACCTAATAAAACAAAACACAAAAACCGAGACAAAACCAACATTAAAAAGTAGTGCAGGTGGGATCGGAATAGAATTTGATTTTGCAAATTTTGATAACAACCATCCCAATTCCCACTCCGGCTCTACTTCCGCCAAAGACCAAAAACAAAGGCAAAGAAAAGATTGTCAGGATAGAACCAAAAACGATCCTCAAAAGAACTTTTAGAACCCGATTTAGCTCTGGTTCTGATTTCGACAGAGAAACCAAAGAAAAACAAAGTATTGGTAAAACTAGGCTCCAAAATTTGTTTAAAAAACAACTAAGTAGAAAAAACACAAAGGGGGACCCATTTGGACCAAAGCAAAAGATGGGGTGGTTATGCAAGGCATAACAAATGGCAACTCGGTTGGGAAAATGGTTTACCTATTTTCAAAATACCCAAAGAAAATTTTAGTCACCCAAAAACTACTTGGCTTATAAACACCTTACCTTGAATGAGATCAGATATTTGTAGGATAATATTGAGTTTGAATCTCAGATGTTATGTGCTCATGAGTTATTTCTGAATCTGAGTGTGTGCCTATATTGTGCATCATTCTTTGTAGATACTTTCTCTACTTGTAAACAACTATACCTAAGTTTCAAGCTACATAAGTTGAGTCCTTTAACTATCATGTAGTAAAATCCTAGGTATTGCTCTGCTGCCAGACAGACATCCATAACCCCGACGGAGATACCTCTAGTCCTCTCAAAGCATTGTTGTACTGCCAGACAGGCATCCATAGCCCTGATAGAGATACTTGGTTACCCACTTGATATTGAGCTTGCTTTTCTTTCTTTCTTTCTCTTTTTTTTTTTTGATGGATGGAAATTCTTTTATGCATCTCTCAACACTTAGATTCAATGAATATAAAATGTGGGTTGAGTACTACAATGGATTTCATGATAGTCTTGGAATCTGATTTTTCACTTGAAACATAGATAGAGTCATTCTAAAACAAATAGGTAATTACTCATGTAGAAGTTTTTCTAATTTGGTGACAGAGCTTTGATCACAATTCATGAGATATTCACATTTACATCTTCTATCCTTAATAACTTTTCCAACCCAAACTAGAATGATCATAAAACATAAGTTTTAGAATGAAATCCTTTTCAATGATTATAATGAGAATACCTAAACCAATTTCTCTCCTAGTACCAATAGTATACTTTGAACAACAACCCCCTAACTTGAGATGAGCAAAATAAGAATCCCCAACGAAACAAGACAAAACAAAACAAAACAAACAAAACAAAGAAAGAAAACAAAAGAAAACAAAAAAAATAAAACAAGCAAAACAAAACTAAAAACTAAAAACTAAAAACAAATACTTAATTACATATGATACAATATGGTACATTGCTTTTCAAAACCCCAGAATTTCTATGCACCAAAATAGTGTTTGAGAAACTGGCCATTAACTGGTAATGGAACAGGCTCTCCTGTTAATGTACTCAAATGAAAGGCATTCTCCCCTAAGATTTCAGCTATTTGGTAGGGACCTAACCAAAGTCTATTCGAATTTCTGTTGGTCTCCCTTCCTTTCTTTAGCCTTATCCCATAATAGCACAAGGTCTGATATTCTAAAAGCTTTTACTTTGGCTCTTTTGTCAAACTAGCGCTTGACGATGGCTTGATGTTTAGAGAATTGCTGCAAAGCAACATCTCTTTGTTCTTCCATGTTCAATAAGTTAAGCAGTCTAACCTCAATCCTATCATCCCTATTATAAAACTCCTACATAAATTTCAGAATAGGTATTTGTAAATGTATGGGGAAGATTGGATCCTAGCCATAAACTAGCTTAAAGGGTGAATTCCCTAGGGCTACTTTGATTTTGGTTCGATCTTCCCATAAGGAAAATCTCAGTTGGGTATGCCAATCCCTAGGGTTACTTGCTAACAACTTTTTTATTACTTCCAATAAATTCTTATTTGTGGACTCAGCCACTCCATTCCCCTGAGGGTAATAATTGGAAGAATATTTTAACACAATCTTATGCTCATAAGCCCATGAAATAAATTCAGCAGAAGAAAAAGCAGGGCCATTATCACATACTAGAGCAAATGGAACTCCAAACCCGGCTGTGATGTTCTCTGTCAAAAATTTAATAACCACCTCTGTGGTGCTATTCTTGCAAGGCAAAGCCTCCATCCAACGCATGCAATAATCGATCGTAGTCAAGATGAATTTGTGACCTGTAGAAGAATTTGGATTAATCACTCCCACAAAATCAAGTGCCCATTGGGCAAATAGCCTTACCTCATAAACCGGCTATAGGGGCATCATAGGATTTCTTTCTCTTGATGCAGAAGTTTGACATACATGACAAGTCCTGCAATGTTTATGTGCATCCCTAAACACATAAGGCCAATAGTAACCTGACCTTAAAATCTAATGAGCCAATGCATCAGCAGATCCATGTCCTATCCCATGCCGACCATGAAATTCACTTATAGCATGTTTAGCTTCTTGCTGATCCAAACAATGCAAGTAGATTCCTTGGAAATTCTTCCCGTAGATTGATCCTCTTTTAAGCATATAATGGGCGCTTTTCATCCTTAGTGCTCTTCTTTGAGTTGCATTCATCCCTTCTGGACACTTGTTGTTGAGGAGGAAAAAGACTAAGTCTGTATAGCAGGGATCCTTTGTGAATGACTGAACAGTGTATTGTTGACAAGTTATACTTCTGTCCACCTCAGCCATTGCCTTTGATAAACCTTGACCTCTTACAAGCTTCATTAGGTGAATGTCCAAGTCAAATTCTTGTAAAATGACCATCCATTTCCCTCTTCTTTCTCCTAGTTCACTTTGCATCAGGAGGGACTTTACAGCTGGATCTGGGACTATAGCCATCACTTTACTTCGGATTATGTAGTGTCTAAACCTTTTCACTGCTCGCACCAATGCAAAATCCTATTTTTCTATTGATGAATATCTTACCTCTACATTCTTAAACAAAGAGCTCATAAAATCAATAGGCCTCTCCTCATTCTCTTCTCCTCTCTGTGTCAAGACTATTGCACATGAATGTTCAGAAGCAATAGAATAGATGTAAAAGGGTTCTAGATAATCCGGGCTTGTTAAAACAGGTGCCTCAGATATAGCTTGTTTAATCTGCATGAAAGCAGATTTAGCCTCTTCACTCCATTCAATCTTCACATCCTTCTTCATCATTTCATTAAGTGGCTTAATAATTTCTGCAAACCCTATTATAAACTTCCTCACAAAATTAACCCTTCAAAAGAAAGATCTCATCTCCTTCTTACTTCCTGGCCTTGTCAACTTCAAAATGGCTTCTACTCGATCAAGATCTATGGAAATTCCCTCCTCTGATATAATGTGACCCAAAAGCTTCCCTTTAGAAACTCCAAATACACATTTCTTTGGATTGAGAGAAACACCATAACTGATACATTTCTTCAGTACTTTCTCTAAATCAGTAGCATGATCTTCTCTACTCTTAGAGAAGATGGTCAGATCATCAACATAGATGGTTATACACTTTCCTATCAGGTCTTTAAATGCTACATCCATCGCTCTTTGAAAAGTAGCACTAGCATTGATTAGACCAAATGGCATCCTCCTATAGGCAAATGTGCCCCAGTTTGCAGTGAAAGCAGTCTTCATCCTATCCTCATGACTTACCAATACTTGATTATATCCTGAATATCCATCCAAGAAAGACATCATTTGAGATCCATTAACCTTTTGTAATACTTCATCAAGAGAAGGTAATGGATAATTGTCCTTCTCAGAGGCTTTGTTTAAATTTCTGAAATCCACACATAACCTGATTTCCCCATTCTTCTTCCTCATAGGAACTAAATTAGCCACCCCGGTAGAGTGTCTAACTGGAAAAATTATTCTTGTAGCCAAAAGCTTCTGTACTTCTCTCTGGATCAGAGGCTCGATTAATGCATTGACTGGGCATTGCTTTTGGCGAAATGGCTTGGCTTCTGGCTTAAGAGGAATTGTATGTGTGATGACAGATGTATCAAAAGTTTTCAAATCATCGTAGCTCCAAGCAATTGCTTCAATATTCTACTTCAAAGCTTTGATTATCTCATCCTTTATTTCCTGAGGACAAGTCTTCCCTATAAGAACATTCCTTTCTACCCTTGAGTGAGTCAAATTAACGGATTCATACTTGCCTCCCTCACTCTTTGTAGGAATCCTCTGATAAGCTCGTGGATCTAAATCAAATATCCTCTCTAATGCTATCATCCCTTTTGGGATGTTATTGCTCTTTAAATCCATTATCCCTTATGGATTGTCACTTTTTGTATTGTCACTTCTTGGATTTCAGTCTCCTTGATCCCTATCAACATCATCAATTATCTGTCCTTGAAATACATTAGAACTCTCCAAAAAGGCTAAAATATGTTTATCATCATTAAACACCTGGAAGTGTCGAACATTGTTAGGAATTACAGGGACTGAAATCAATTCCACAGAAAACCTCTTCAGATTTGAATCCTACATTGGCTCTAATGTACTTGTTGCAATGACAAGAGCATCTGCTATTTGATTTGCTTCCCTTGGAATAAGAGTAATCCCAAAGGCATCAAAATCTTCTATTAAATTCTAGACCCTATTCCTATAAGTAGCCAATCTTTTATTATGGCAAGTGTATTGGCTACGTACCTATTTCACAATTACCTCAGAGTCTCCCATCACTGTAAGAGTAGTTACCTTCTTCTGAGCAAACATAAGTCCTCTTGCAAGTGCCTCATATTCAGCCACATTGTTAGTGCAACCAAATTGCAATCTATAAGAAGCAAAATAAGTTTTTCCTTTCGGATTGGTTAGTTCAATTCCAGCTCCACTTCCTACTTTAGATTTAGAACCATCAAACTTAAGAGTCTATAACTGGTCTTTTGCTGGAAGCTCTTTCTTTTTAGAAACTACAGGGATTTTTCCACTTGTGACATGTGGTGGCTCAGAATTTTGCTGTTTATCAGAATTCGTGTTGAGAAGAAGCTCAGTTAATGATTTTCCTAGTTCCTTAATTTGTTCAACAACTACCTCCTGATCGATTTCTTAGGCTGAGTTAGGATCTAACTCATCTTCTATTAACTCCTTTAGCATAGTCAAAGCATCTAGAATAGGGGTATTAAAATGAAACTAAGATACCTCCACTTCCTCTTTTTCATGATCTGAAAACCCTAAGACCTGAGTCTGTTCTACTAGTAAAGAAACCTCTTCTAGAGAAAGACTAACCCATGTAAGAATAGTTGCATCCTTAGCTTGGAAAGAGAACTCACTGATGGGAGTCTTAGTTACCTCTTGAAATTCTTGCTTGGGTAGATCTACATGCCTTAGAATATCTATGCATGAATGACATGTCAACTCCGAATGGTTATGATAGTGTATTCTACACCAATTAGGAAGCAATAAATTACTCAAATCGGTTTCTGTTCCTAAAACCAACCTATCTTGTTGCAATTTCCTTATTAGAACTTGTTGGTTGATGTGAATCATCAAATCAGTGTGGTCTAAGGATAGTGTATCCTCATAACTAACTACAGAGAAAGTAAGGACTTCCTCTTGCTTGTAAACACCCATCTCAGTCTCAAAGAATGCTACTTCATTTGGAGTATCATACTCTATAATCATGTGTTTGAGCATAGGTTCACTTTCAATTCTTATCTAAGTGGCAACCAGTTTCCATGGTAACCACATGTGCGAGAAGTCCAAGGACAGATATCCACCTATGCTTTTCATTAGCTCTTGACTTAAAAGCATCCCATACGTTTCTGGGATGTCAGCAACTTGAATATCTATATAGGTCTGAATCCTTGGGTCTGATCCAACCTGCACATGCATGTTCTTCAACTCACCTACAACGTTAACTTCGGTCTTATCTAATTGAATCACCTTTTTATTGGTTGGAATAGGACTCAATCCTAACTTTTTACAAATCGAAAAAGGCATGACATTCCCTGATGCTCCAGAATCTAATAAGCAAATGTGTAGATTCTTTCCAAATATTCTCAAACTTAACAAGAAAGGTGGGGTACTGGTCTTACCTTTATACATAGCAGCATTCGTCTCCTTTGTGGGAGCTACTTTACCTTTCCCTTTCAAGCGATCTTTTTCTTCCAAAGCTTTTAATACCACCTCCCTTTGAGCTGGGCACCACTTCATGATATCAAAGAAAGATAGTGATGTCTTCTGCCTTTGCAATTCTGCAACAAAATCAAACTCTGAATCATTCCTAAATTGGTACTTAGGAAAAGAAGGTTGATTACCTCTATTATGAGTATCATAAGGTCCCTTTGGTGGGGGTGGATTGTTATTTGCATTCTGATTTGGTGGAACCATGTTGTTAGGGGGTGAAGATGTAATGAATGGACCTTTATTCTAGTTCCTCAGAAAGTGACCACCCTTAGATTGGAAGGCTTGAACATCATAAACATCTTCTTCTGGCTCATTATCCCCTTGCATAGGGAATTGATACTTTTCTTCAATGGTTTCATAAGTCATGGCATTACTGGCCGACCCATTGCCTTGATTGGAATTTCTTGCTTAAGGATGGGCATCAGCCTGTGCAATTTTCACCATCTTCTCTATTTCTGGGCAATTGACCTCAAAATGGGCTACTGTATCATGCAACCTACACCAATTTGTCATAAAATTCAAATCAGCAACATTAGCAGTATTTCATCTCTCTTCACCTGCTTGATAATTATAGGGAACTCCTCCATTGTTAGGTACAGTGTTCCATTGCCTATTATTGTTGTTGTTGTTATTGAACCTCTGATTGTATCCTCTATTTTGATTTTGATAATTCTGGTTTGAGGAATTTTGATTCTAGAAGTTTCTATTGGTGTTCTGATTTTGGTTCTGATTAGCATAATTGCCCTGATAGTTATAACCTCCCTGATTGTTGTAATTCTGGTTTTGATTATTGGGAGGGTTTTGTCTGAGCTGTGTCATGTCATTTGACATCTGAGAGAGAGTCTTTTTGAGAGTCTCTACTTCGCTTGTAAGTTGAACAGTTTGATCATTCTGCACATTTTGGACTATGGCTGGGGAATGGACATGAGTTGGTCCTCCCCCTTGTCGCAATTGATTTTGAGGTTGATGTTGAGGTTGGTGTTGTGGGGATTGATGTGAGGAATCATGCATGCTATTTCCAAAGAAGGGCACAGTTGGTGGAGCTTGCAACTTAGATACAGGTCCATAATGGGAATAAGATGTCCCTGGGACAGTGTTGTATAATGGTGGATTGGGCATTTGATAATTCATTGGAGGAAAAGGTACTCCCAACCCTCCAGGTTGCAGATTTGTCTGCTGTTGCAATTTGATAGCCAAGTGATAAATCTTAGAGAGTGAGTCAATCTCATCAGGTTGATAAGTTCTTTGTAAGAATAGACCAATCAAAGGATCAACAGCTCTCAGATATGCCTATATGGCCATGGCTTCCAGCACTAGGTAAGGCTCTCGTAGCCTACGATACATTCTATGGAACCTAGTGTTGAACAAGGGCAATGGTTCATGATGCTCCTTTCTAATAGTGGAAAATTGGTGATATAGTATTGCAGGGTCCACATAAACCCTAAACTGATTAATAAAAACATTCTCTAAATCTATCCAACCTAGAATGGATCCTTGGGGCAGATTTAGATACCAATTATATGCCATATCTCCTAAACAGTAAGGAAATAGTCTACATACCACATCTTGATGAGAAAATTGAGCTTGTGTGCAGGCATCTTTGAATGCTTGTATATGTTCCTTTGCACTTCTTGATTCTCCATGCATATATTTTGGACAAAACTTCTCTGGGTTCTTTGGTAAATCATGGAATCTGCCTGGAATAGTCCCTAACAGGGAGAGATTACTCACAAAATAAGCCATTGGTGGGATTGGTTCGGCAAGTGGTGGTGATAAAGGCCAAATTGGTGGTGACAAAGGCCTACTTGGTGGTGGTGTGGATGCAATTGGTGGAAATCCTAGTGGAGTAAGCGGTGGTGGTAAGGTAGGTATTTCTACCCTATGAGCATGAGGTCTTGATCTAACCAGAATTTGAAGCTTTTTGAATAGTTCATGATTAGTAGAGGATCTAAGAACCCTCTTGTATCCCTCTGGCGAAAAAGATCTTCCATGAGATAGCTTGTCCTTTCAAGCCCTCCTTCTAGCGCCAATTTTTGTTGATGGTTAAAATGACACAAACAACATTAAAACATAATATTTCTACTCTATTTCTCCTGAAAGAGACAGACAACATGTAGTAGCCTAACTCCCAAGGTCTTGGTAGTTGGTTCTCAACTATCTGATGTCACTCAATTGGTTCATGCAACTGTAATATTCAAGGGGCCTGTGCTGGTAACAAGGGATTCAAGCTATGACTCTCTTTATCAAAATAGTTCCTATAAATCAATGGGATTTAAATAAAAGAAAAAGATAGATCCAAGGGGTAAATCAGTAAGTATGAATTAAATTTACCTAATATCCAAACATATACTTTTAACAATGAATGTTTTCTTAACCGATCACAAAAACCATAGCATGACACAACCCACAGTATGACTGTACCATCGTATACATCTTAGGTGCTTAATTCAATTCCACTATTCGCATATCACAAGTATTTCCAAGATTTCAAAACAACACACATTCATTCATCATCAAAACTATAGATCAACAAACTTCAATAACTTTAATTCAATGACAATTTAACAAGATAATCTTTAAACCTAGTTTCTTCTAATGACTTTCATCACATAAGAAACTATCATGCTTCAGTGCAATCACTGGCATTCAGGTGGATTATAACTCATTAACCTTATCAAACAACACAATTCAATGCAAACTCCATATTTCATAAACCTGCAATTCTACTAACTATAAAAAGATCTAGTACAATGTATCTCTACAAAACTCTATAAAATTCTATCTCCTAGCACTAGGTAAGCCAATCCAATTCTCAATTAGCTGACCCTTACAATGTGATACCCATCTGGTATTTATAGATATACAAAAGAAGTTTGAACTTCACTTCTATCTTAGGCTTTCCACCTTTCTAGGAGCAATCAACTTTCTTGGAAACTTCGATCAACTTTGATCTTGAGTTCTTATGTTATGCATTCAGTTTAATCTAACAATAGAAGATAGAAATAGAAGAAAAGAAGTCATGCGCCCTTAAGACTGTCAGTGCTGCATGCATGCAACATGCAAGGAAGAAGATCATCATTCATGCGACATGCAAGGAAGAAGAACATCATGCATGCAAGATTTTATGCATGTGAAGCTGGATCCGCTATGAACTCATCATAATTGGTGAAGACTTGTTGTAGCATATCCATATCTGGCCCATCAATCTAGTCATCTTCAAATTTGATGCGATCCAACTCAACTGCAACAGACTCTTTCATACTTTTTACCTTGATCAATTCTCTCCCTGCAGCTTTTATTTCTTCTTTAACTTCTACAAGCCGATCTATCACCAAGTCTCCTCCATCATCTTTCTCCTACAAGCAAACCTCTAATTAGACCTTTAGATAAATCATCATAAAACATGCTTTTAAAACCTACCTATTACACATACATCGGAGTCAGAACCAGACAAAAGCTTAAAACAATCTCTTTTACAAAACTGGCGGACTCAGAGCAAAAAGTGATATAGGAACTTCACCTAATAACAAACGGGCTCGGAGTCGGAGTCAGGAAGGTTATCAGAACCGAGATCGGAATGAAAAAGTGATTTGGTTTTCTTCGAATTCTCATTTTCATATTCTATTTCCATTCCGCCTCCACCTCTGATTTGATCATCGTTACTTTGAAGAAAGACTTTGCCACTATACGTGGAGCTAAACACAGGATGAAAACAGAACTGATAACCTTCACAAACAAAATTCTTAAATTCAAGATCAATTTTGATCCCACCTCCACTAGTTATCACATACTTCAAGGAAACCTTTTAAAACTTGAAATCGGAAATGGGATAAAAA
This sequence comes from Sequoiadendron giganteum, assembly GCA_007115665.2. Classification (NCBI taxonomy): domain Eukaryota; kingdom Viridiplantae; phylum Streptophyta; class Pinopsida; order Cupressales; family Cupressaceae; genus Sequoiadendron; species Sequoiadendron giganteum. The sequence continues at coordinate 123,001,363 of VCHN02000014.1, forward strand.
TGGAATTGATAACCTTTGTAAAACAAAACTCTTATGTCCATAATCCATTCCAATTCCACCTCCGCCTGTGCTAATCATGACATCATCAAATTTATTCATTTTCAACATAACTGCATGATTAAAACCTAGGTCGCTATACAATGACAAAGGAGATTTAAAAATACCATACTCATATGACCATGGGGAATCAATGGAACTTCTAAGATATCATTTTTTAAATCATTTAAAGTAATTGCAGAGACCAATGAAACCCTAATCTAACAAACCAAATAAAACTAGGGCACGGGTTTAAACCCTACCATTCTACCAAATGATGAAACCCTAATTTAAACAATAAATCTAATCTACCCTAACTCACTGTAAAATCTCTAATCTACCTCACTGTAGATTCTTAATCTAACAAGCCCCCTTAAAAACCTTTAATCTAATCTAATCTACTGCAAATAAAAAATGACACGATGCAATCGCGATTATGATGTGAAAGCGACAATGCCCAAAAATAGAAAGAAACGACATGATAAAACAAGAAAACAAAGATTAAAGCAAAAAAAACAAGCCAAAACAAGAACCTGCTCATTCAATCACATCGATGATCATAGAATTGCTTTAGAACACAATGATTGAATACGCGAGCAGATACAAAGCAAAACACAACAAACACAACTGCAGATAAACAACAAACAAAAAAGATAAAAGGCCTACCTCAAATGCAAACAAACCTACGCTAACTTTCTGAACCGATTCACATAGAATATCCCTTCTCTATCTCGATCAATTTGCTCAAACGAACTCTGCTATTGCTCTTCGCGCTCTCAAACTTGTAATAATAACAATAATGATCGGCTTTAACCCTTAATAAAGGTAAATATGTGAATTTCTACCTACACCGGCAACCACCATTAATGCATTAAAACACAGTAAAGGCGGAGTCAGAACTATAAGAGAATGAACACTTGTCTGCAGTACAACTTTAGTCAAAAAGTCAACAACAAAAATTGGCAGGGGCGGAACTAAAATGGAAACAGGATCTTAAACTTATAAAATTTCCAAACCTCATTCCCATTCTGACTCCACATCCGACAACTAAAAACAAAACAAAAACAAATACAAAAAGTTAGGTAAAAGACCAACCTAATAAAACAAAACACAAAAACTGAGACAAAACCAACATTAAAACGTAGCAGAGGTGGGATCGGAATAGAATTTGATTTTGTAAATTTTGATAACAACCATCCCAATTCCCACTCTGGCTCCACTTCCGCCAAAGACCAAAAACAAAGGCAAAGAAAAGACAGTCAGGATAGAACGAAAAAGCAAGTCTCAAAAGAACTTTCAAAACCTGATTCAGCTTCAGTTCCGATTCTGACAGAGAAACCATAGAAAAACAAAGTATTGGCAAAACTAGACTCCAAACTTTGTTTAAAAAACAACTAAATACAAAAAACACAAAGGGGGACCCATTTGGACCAAAGCAAAAGATGGGGTGGTTATGCAAGGCATAACAAATCCTTTGAAAACATGGACACCAACTACACCAGTAGAAGCTATGCAAGCGATAGAAAAACAAAATCACATTGAAGAATTCACAAAGCTATTAGAAGATGAATGGGGTTTCTTATATTTTACACCAAAATTCATGGGAGAATAAAATATCATAAACAAAGAGTCTAAAAAGGGAAAATAAAAAGTAGTTTAATGTCAACCCAAAATTCAACACAAAACTTGAAATCATCCACCTCAACTACTTGAAAAGATCAAGAAAATTATACAACAAACTTTGATGAAATTGAACAACCATCGAATCCAAAAGAAATGAAAATGATTTATGGAAAAGGTTATGAACTTATGAAACAACTTGGATATAGTGGAAACATATGTGGTTCTAGAGAACAAGGTATTTGTGTCCCTATAGAACCTCACACACAAGAAAAGACTAGTGGTCTTGGATATTTTCCCTCAAAATAAAGAAACACACCTTCAGTCAATATCAAAACTATTACAAAATACTCCTCTAAGCCAACTTTAACATTAGTGTATCTTGAAATGATAGACACTAGTCATCTTTATGTTTATCCTTTGCAAGAAATGAAACAAACAAATAAATCTTCGCTTAATGTCAATGTCATCACACAAAACACTAATGATTTGAATTCGTTATATTTTACACCCTCCTCTAAAGGAGAGAACAAAATCTCTCAATCTGAAGAGTCTCACATAAGTATGACATCTTGTACTAAGAAATAGACATCTTTATCACAAAATGAAGTAAAATTCTCTATTTTTGATCAAGAGAGTATCTTGTTGAGACTCCTCTCAGATCATTTGATATCCCTCCCTCAAAGAATACAAAATAAATTTTACTACAAACATTCATTTTATGCATATTATAGATTTCATGGTAATTCTACTAATGAATGTAAAGTTTTGAGTAACAAAATTCAACATCTTAAGGAGTATGGTTCTCTGCCTCGTGTTGAAACACCTATTTCTTCTAATAGACATTTATTTTAGTTCTCATAAATCATTTCTGCTCATCCTTGTCCTGCACTAAGTGAGGGAAAGGGGTTGGATAGCCTTACCCTTGTTTGTAACTTGTCATTGTATCTTTTGGCTAGTTGACCACCTTCAATGAATACATATAGGAACAAGCTTGGGATGTGGAATACATGCCTTAAGTTGGCTCACATGTGGCATAATTATCCATGTTGTAGTTTGATCTGGAATCATATGACTTAGCATAGGGCTTTCTGAATAAGCTCTCATGTCTTCTTCTACTTTAAAGAAATTGCTCACAATAATGGTATTAGCAACCAGTTTAAAGCTAGGACATACATCGACACTCATGTTTCATTATGTGATTCTATTTTTCTTGTGATGTGTCCTTTTCTTGGTGGTGTCATTGGTCTTGATTTCCTTTGAGAGTGTGATATTTCTTTGAATTTTTCTCTCTTGGATACATTGAGCATGATGCTCCCTAAGAAGAGACCTTACATGAACTAAGAAAAATTCCTTTGAACATACCTTACACTATTTTTTATTTACATCGGTTATATGGCCACCTTGCATAATACACTTTGCTCACCTATGGAGCCATCTTTTTTGTTCATGAGTTCCAATCATATGAAGCTTTTCTTTCCTCATGAAGCTCAAAGATCATTATTGTGTGGAACCTTATCAAAGTTATTAGGAGGTATAACTTTCGTATGGTTGGATAAGAAGTTGGTTCAAGGAAATATTTTCCCTTGGCCACTCATGTGTGTGTGAGCACATATCGGTCGTGTGTGTATGTTTCACACCTCTTTGGATACTTACCTAGCGGACAACCTAGAATTTTGTTGCCTTAGAGTGAGTGTAAATTTTTGGAAAAACAACATAGATCTGATCCACAACATGTGGGACAAATGGTCAAAGTTTGATCCACCCCTCTTTTTCTTCATTTATTCTTTTCTCTTTGTCTTTGGTAGTGTATATTTGTGTATCTTGTTTTGCTACAAATCATACACCTTGTGTGTGTCCTTTTGTGCTTATGTCGGTTTGACGTAGGATCTTGGATCCTAGGGCCTTGTCTACCCCTTGATATTTTTTATGCTATACCATAGACATTGGTACACTTGGACCCCTCTTGAATGTCTTCTTTAGTGTGAGTTTGAAGCAAGTTCCTCCTCTCACTAAAGTGGGGGCAAAATTTGGCAATGAAAAAATTATCCCTCTTCTTTACTTGATTTGGGAATGATTGATGTTAGAATGAAATTAAGGTTGCCTTAATCTAGTGTTGTGATGTGTTTTACACATTCACATTATGTCTTGGGCCCTTTTTAATCTAAATAAACCTACATTTTCCCTAATTTAATGTTGTAAAATGTATTCATTTACACCTTCACATTAAATTTAGGGCCCTTGGACCTAATGTTTCCCTAATCTAGTGGTTTAATGTGTTGTACACATTCACATTGGATTTAAGAAACTTTTGATGTAGGAGCATCCTTGGTTCTTGGAAATATTGCATCAACCAAAATTATTTCCTTTCAGTTTTGTTCTTATTCTGTTCTTTTTCTTGTTCGCGTTGGTAGATCCGATGTTTCTTCATGTTTTCTCACTAGATTGTGCGTACCTAGTATTTCATTGTGGACATGTTCAATCTTTGTTTTTCAAATTTTTAGCTCATTTGGATCTTTTTCCGGAAAGCTATCACTTCTAGAGTACATGACAGTTTTGAGACTAGCCCCAGAATAACTTCAAAACCTAATGGCTAGTTGGATCAATCGCAGACCTTTCCCATGACTTGTGGATCCTCATGGTGTGTTTATATTTTTTTCATGGAGTATCCTCGACCTTACACTTAGGTCCACACTTCATCATACACATCTACTGTGGATGAATTTAAAATTTAAGGCTGACCTGTTCTTGCACACATTACATTTTTCTTCATTGGAGATTGTAGCAATCTTTGCCTAACATAGATGTTTCTAGACTCGTGGATATGATATAAAGCTAGTATTGAATCATTAGAAGAGGGAGATTGATGATTAAGAGGGATATATTGTATATTAGGTATGATCTATAGGATTTCACTTGCATTTATGACCACTATATTTTGAGCATGTTATAATCATGCTTGTGTACCGAATCTGTAAGCCCAGATGTAGCTGACTATGTGTAATCAATATTTCAGATAATGAGAATGTTTTCACCTTCATTTGTCTCCATAAATTGTGTTGCTTCTATTGTGTTACTCTTGCTGCATGGTTCAGACTGTTCTCTTTGAGGAACCTCCTTACCATGACTACACCAATTGGTATCAGAGCAAGATTCATTCCTTGCGAGATCATAAAAAGTTGCGTACTCTTGTTGAAGATTTGTTGTACGGTGAAAGATTAAGGATCCGACCTGCAATTGCAGAGGACTTGTGTAAAGATGGAGGGAAGAAGAAATGGTAGAGGAAATGGAGTGCGTGGAAATATAGGCTTTTCTATAATGGAAATGTTGAGAGGAATTTCTGCTAGATTAGAAGTGGTTGAAATGGCCCAAAGAAGAGGTCAACCAATTGATGATGTAAGTGATGGAGAAGTAGAAGAATAAGAATAAGTTGCAAGAGAAGAGCAACCTATCCTTGATCAAGGAGAAGATAGGTTCATAAGATCCCTAACTAGAGTAAACACTAAGCCACATTTCAATCCACCAGACTACAATGGTAAGTTGGATTCAAAAAAATTGTTGGATTGGATAGCATAAATGGAGAAATAATTTGATTTTGAAGGTACCTTAGATGATAAGAAGGTGAAATTTTCCTCTACAAAATTGAGAGGACATGCATCACTTGGGTGGGAAAATTTGTAGATAGATAGACAAAGAAAAGGAAAGGAGAAGATAAGATCATGGGATCAGATGGTGAATAAATTGAAGACAAAGTTTATGCATGCATATTATCAGATTAGTTTGTTCAAGAAATTGCAAAACCTGAAGAAAAAAGAATCAAGTGTGACAAAGTATACTGAGGAATTCTATAAGTTGAATATCTGATATGGACATTTCGAAGATGAGATTGAACAAGTAGCCAGATATGTGAATGGTTTTAGGTCATCTATTCAAGATGAGATCAGTTTGATTAAGTTGTTGAGTGTGGAAGAGGCATATCAGCATGCCCTAAAAGCAGAGGATAAGCTGAATAAAAGAAATGAACAAAGACAAAGAGGAAGAGGTGGAAGATTTCAAAGAGGAAGAATATTTACTGGAGGAGGAAGAGGAACCTTTGTAGATCAGAAAAAGGAGGTCAATAAGAATGCAAATTCATATAGAAGAGATGATGGAAACTATTATAGAAGAGATGATGGAAACTCTTATAGAAGAGGAGGATATGGTGGTTACAAAAATGAAGGATATAGAAAATATGACAAAGGACAAGAGAAAAGAGTATTTAGGGGAACTTATTTTAAATGTGGTGGAGAAGGACATAGAGCCTTTGAATGAAAATAACGAGAGTTGAGAAAAAATATTGAGAACAATAGGATAACAACCTTTGTTTAGGAGGATCATGCTAGATCATATAATCAACCAGAAGAAGGAGAGGTATTGGTGAATAGGAGAGTATTGTGTCAAAGTGAATTGGAGAAAGAACCATTGTAGAGAAAGAATTTGTTTAGGACCAGATGTAAGGTAGCCAGTAAATATTGCAATGTGATCATTGATAGTGGAAGTTCAGAGAACCTAGATTCTAAAGAAATGGTAACCCAATTGAAGTTGGAAAGGTTGAAACACCCTAAACCCTTTTAGATAGCATGTATTCAAGATGAGCATAAAATAATGGTAAGTGAACAATGTTTGGTGAAATTGAAGATAGGAAACTACCATGATGAAGTTTTGTGTGATATTATGCCTATGAATATATGTCATATCTTGTTGGGAAGGCCTTGGTAGTATGATCTACAAGCTATTCATGATGGAAATAAAATCATATACACCATTGTTTCTAATGGGATGAAGCAGACTTTGTTACCCTTGGAAGATGTTCCTAAGGATGAGATTTGCACGACTGCTAGAATCTATTTGGTTGATGGAAGAATATTTCTAGATGGACTGAGACATGAGAACCTATTCTATGTATTGGTGCCTAAGAAATTCGAAGAATTGAAGCATGTATAAGGAGAACCAGAAGAGATAAGAGAGTTGCTAACAAAATATGAGGCTATCATTTTAGATAATGTACTTGATGGATTACCACCTGTAAGGAGTATTAGTCATTACATGCATCTGATTCTTGGAGCTAGTTTTCCTAACAAAGCAACACAGTGGATGACACTGAAAAAGAGTGAAGAATTGAATAGACAAGTGCAAGAGTTTATGAGGAAATGTTTGATCAGAGAAAGTTTAAGTCCTTGTGCATCCCTGTTGTGGTTGAACCTAAGAAATATGGAGAATGGAGAATGTGTACCGACTCTAGAGCCATAAACAAGATCACGGTGAAGTATAGATTTCCTTTGCCCCAGATGGATGGCATTCTGGATTGTTTGAGTGGAGCTAAGTACTTTACAAAGATAGACTTGAAGAGTGGATATCATCAGATCAGAATCAGAGAAGGAGATGAGCAAAAAATAGCATTCAAGACAAATGAAGGATTGTATGAGTCGTTGGTGATGGCTTTTGGGTTGAAAAATGTACTGAGTACTTTCATGAGGTTGATGAATGAGGTATTCAATAAATTCTTGGGTAAATTTGTGATTTTATATTTGGATGACATTTTGATCTTCAGTAAGACTAGAGAGGAACATTTGTTGCACATAAGACAATTTTTTTAGAGGTTGAAAGAACAACAATTGCTGATAAACCTAAAGAAGTGTAGTTGCATGAAGGAGGAATTGGTATATCTAGGATTTGTGATATCAGTGGAGGGATTGAAGATGGATCCTAAGAAAGTGAGAGCTATTGTTGAATGGCCTACACTTGAAAGAATTGGAGAGGTAAGATCATTTCATGGATTGGATAGTTTCTACTAGAAGTTAATTAGGAATTTTAGTTCTATTTGTAACCCCATGACAAAGACAATGAGAGGAGATAAGAAGGATTTTAGATGGAAATTTGGAGAAGACAAAAGTTTTGAATTGTTGAAGTAGAAGGTGACTAAGCAACCTGTGTTGGATTTACCAGATTTTGATAAGGTATTTCAAGTAGACTGTGATGCAAGTGAAAATGCAATTGGAGCAGTGTTAAGTCAAGAAGGAAGACCGGTAGCCTATTTCAGTGAGAAGTTAAATGATGCAAGGAGAAGGTATTCAGTATATAATTAGGAGTTCTATGCCATAGTTCAAGATTTAAAAAAGTGGAGACATTACTTGTTATATAAGGAGTTTGTGTTGTATATGGATCAAAAATATGTACAGTATTTGAATAGTCAAGGTAAGTTGAATTAGAAACACATGAGATGGGTAGACTTCTTACAGAGTTACACTTTTTTCTTGAAACATAGGAGTGGAAAGTCAAATAAAGTTCCTGACACTTTGAATAGAAGAAGGAATTTACTGGCATAAATGAGAGTGGAGGTATTAGGCTTTGATGAATTGAGGAACTTATATAAGGAAGAACTGGATTTTGCAGAGCCTTGGAGAGCATGTAGAGAACCAATCCTAGATGATAGAAGTCATTGGTTAGATTATTTCATCCAAGAGGACATGTTGTTTAGAGGAAACCAGTTGTTTATACCACAAAGTTCAATGAGGGGTAACTTGGTAAAAGAGAAACATAGTGGAGGATTGGTAAGACATTTTGGAGTTGACAAGACATCAACATTGGTGAGTGAGAATTACTTTTGGCCTCAGATTCATAAGGATGTCAAGAAATTTTAACAAAGTTGTAGATTTTGTCAAGTTGCAAAAGGAAGTAGTCAAAATTTTGGATTGTATAAGCCTCTAACGGTAGCAAAAGGACCTTGGGAGGATATCAGTATGGACTTCATACTTGGTTTTACTAAGACACAAAGAGGTAATGATTCAGTATTTGTGGTAGTGGATAGATTTTCTAAGATGACACATTTCATACCTTGTAAGAAGACAACAGATGCAATACATGTAGCAGATTTGTTTGTCAGAGAAGTGGTCAGATTGCATGGATTACCTAGGAGTATTGTTTCAGACAAAGATATGAAGTTTGTTGCCTATTTTTGGAGGACACTTTGGAAGAAGTTGAAAATAGATTTGAAGTTCAGTTCTACTTTTCACCTACAAACAGATGGACAAACAAAGGTAGTGAACCAAAGTTTGGGAAGTTTGCTAAGATGTTTGGTTGGAGAGAAGACTAGAAGTTGGGATCTAGTCCTAGCACAAGAAGAGTTTTCCTACAATAATTCAGTGAATAGGAGTACTGCAAAGACCCCTTTTGATATTGGTATAGGAGTACATCCTAGAGGTATATTAGAGTTGAGAGACATCAGTAGGGAAGATAAAATGAGTGCAAAAGAAGTAGAATTTGCAAAACATATGAAGATAGTGCATACTCAAGTGAAACAACATTTGGGGAACATGAACCAGAAGTATAAGGAGAAATAAGATGAAAAGAGGAGACATAAGGAGTTCAGAGTTGGAGATGAAGTGATGGTGTGCTTGAGGAAAGAAAAATTTCTAGTTGGAACATATAGTAAATTGAATATGAGGAAGTTTGGACCATGTAGAATTTTGAAGAAGTTTAAATTAGGGAATGCTTATGAAGTAAAGTTACCAGATGAAATAGGTATATCACCTATATTCAACATTGTAGATCTACATCAATACCATGAAGCAGAATTTAGTGAAGACAACAAAGTGAAGCTAGAAGAACAACTTCCTAAACAACAATCAGATGAGATAGAAGAGATTTTGGATGTCAGGGATGGAATGAGGACTTGTCGAAGATAGTACATGAAATATTTGGTGAAATGGAAGGGTAGACTAGTGGAGGATTCTTCTTGGATTTATTGGGTTGAGGTAGACTGTATTGGTTTTACTTTGGCCCTCGCAAAGTGAGAGGCTCACTTTTTATTAACCCTAAATGTCTGATGTCGGAGAATCCTTGGTTCTTAGAAATCTCGCATCAACCAAAAATATTTACTTTCAGTTTTGTTCTTATTCTGTTCCTGTTCTTGTTCAAGTTGGTAGATTTGGTGTTTCTTCATGTTTGCTCGCTAGATCATGCGTACCTAGGATTTCATTGTGAACATTTTCAATCTTTTTTTTCCAAATTTTCAGCTCATTCAAATCTTTTTCTGGCAATTTATTGCTTCTGGAATACATGACAGTTTTAAGAATGGCCCTATAATAACTTCAAAACCTAACAGCTAGTTGGATTGATCACAAACCTTTCTTGTGACTTGTGTATCCTCACAGTGTGCTTAGATTTATTCCATGGAGTGTCCTCAACCTTACACTTAGGTCCACAGTTCATCACACACATCTACCATGGATGAATTTAAGATTTAAGGCCGACCTGTTCTTGCACACGTTACATTTTTCTTCATTGGAGATTGTAAAAATCTTTGGCTGACGCAAATGTTTCTAGACTTGCAATTATGATATAAAGATAGTATTTAATAATTAGAAGAGGGAGATTGATGATTAAGAGGGATATGTTATATATTATGTCGGATCTGTAGGATTTTGTTCACATGTATGAGCACTGTATTTTGAGCATGTTGTAATCAAGCCTGTGTACCGAATCTGTAAGCCTAGATGTGGCCAACTATGTGTAATCAATATTTCAGATAATTAGAATGTTTGCACCTGCATTTGTCTCCATAATTTTTTCTTCTTCTATTGTGTTACACTTTCTGCATGCTTTAGACTATTCTCTTTGAGGACCCTCCTTACCGTGACTGCACCACCTTTTAAGCTAAACAAACCTAATTTTGAATTAATTTGATGTTATAAACTATATTTATTTATAATTTCACATTGAATTTTGGGCCCTCTATCATTTACGAACTTTATATCATCATTCATAGGCCCCTAAGACCCTAAATTATGCATCCTAAGGCTTATTTCAATCGAAATCCTGACAAGATCAATAAAAAGAGTTAATTTCTTAATTCCTTGATACTTTCTCTCTCTAAAAAAGTCTTGCAAGACCCATGCACCACCTTGGTCATATGAGTCCCACCTAGTTGGGACCCTAGGTGGGATCCATATGCCAGAGGTAGCATATGAGTCCCATTTGGCCCCTTTTTAGGGTTTTGAGTGAGAATTCAAGGTTTTAAATTCAAATTTCTTTACTTTTAGCCTCTGGGATCTAATAAATGGTTACTTGGATGGATTTCCTATATAAAAGAGGTCTCAAATCATTATTTCACTATTCCTTCATGATATCAAGTCAAGCATTCAAGAGTTAAAGAATTTCAAGACTTCACAAGATCATCAAGAGAGTTACAATAACATTTCTAAGGCATTCAAGAGAAAATTTCTTCATCAATTATTGCAGCAATTCAAGATCCATCATATTTACGAGATTATCAAGCATAAAGCATGTTGTTTAGCTAGTGTTGTGATGTAGCATTGAAGTTCCATTTGCAAGCATCACTTCATATCCATGTTCAAGATCTAGATTTACACTCTTCATGGCCTCTTCATGCTATACTGTAGATTTAAAAGGCATCATTCAAGATATCATTGTTCATGTTTCATATTTCATATTTCATGTTCCATGTCCTTATTTAATTATCTCATCATTTGGTTTAATTGCCTCAAAGGGGTTTGGCCAAGGAAAACCCCCATTAACTAATAATCAACAAGTTTTTCTCTCTGCATGTGTAATTGGAGATGTAGGTGTCTTGGAGCTTGAAGAATCTTCAAAGATTAGGTTACAATCTTGAAGGAAGTTCTTGGAGTTGTCTCCTCACTTGAAATGTCACATAAAGTCTTCTATAGGTCTGAAATCAGGGTTTCAAATACATAAACAAAATTTGACAAAAAGAGAAGAGATTTGAGAGAAAAATTAGATATTAATCCTCTGAAAAAGCATATTGGGACTAATATGCCACCTTGGGTGTATGAGCCCCAGTACATTGAATTTTTAGCATTTCAAGAGATTTAGAATAAGCATTGTCAAGTTCCAATTTTGGTGCAGAAAACCTAGTCTAGGACTAAATCACCCAGACTAGCGTATGAGTCCCACTTATTATTAAAATCAACATTTCTAGCATTTCCAGTCATCATTCAAGCCTCTACAAGTTTCTAGGTGCACAATTCTGATTTTTTAGTTTTTTGTTCTAATTTACTTGCATTTCTAGATCATTTAATTAAGTTCTTCATATCATTAAGTTTCATAATTAGGTCCTTCATTTCATTAGTCTTTCTAAGCCCTAGCTTGGTGGTGAATCCCTCTTTACTTTATAATCAGACCTTGGGACACACTATTGCAAGATCTCTTTCGCCTTTACATCCTTGGATTGAGATCTCTAGGGTTTCCTAGAATGTGGACTATAGAAGATTTTTGTTCAATTTCCTAAACTATAAGAAACAACATTTTTCTCTCTTACAATATTTATACTTGTTTATGCCAAATTTCTCAAAATTACAAAACTACAAGCTGAGATTAAATCTAGCAAAATAAAATCCCTAACAAGAATTTGAATTTAATTTAGATTTAAGCCACATGAGACTCAAATTCCATAAGTATCGTATGAGTCCCATTAGGCTAGGCTATGGGACACAATTATCAAGAAAGGCTTAAATTCATGTGAAGTCCATATCGCGGCCCCAAAACTTAAATGGAACCCATATGCCCAATGCCACATATGAGTCAAAGATCACTAAATATAGACCATACAATTCAAAAACACAAAAATTATAATTGGATGTTGATAAATGTTAGGATTATCCTCGAAAAGATGCATTAATTAAGGCCTGTAGATGCAAAAAAAGGAAAAATAGGGCATACAAGAGGCCAATTTATTAATAAAACCCTAGATTAGTGTGAAAGTGTTAGGATACACTTTGAAACACCTTAAATAAGGCATATTTAGGTCCACTAGTTCGCAAGGCCCCAAGACCTAATGTGAATGTGATAAACAAATTAAAACACTAAATCAAGGCAACATTAATAGGGAGGGCCCAAATGAATGCAAAAATGTAGAGGGATACATTTTCCTTCATTACATCCCCACCATGTGTCACGTTGATGGATCTTTTGGAGGTCATGAAGTTCCCTTTTTGCTAGAAGCTTGCAATAGTGCCACATAGTGGTTGCAGAGCTTTCTTGAATATCACATAAAAATCAAGTGCAGAGCAAGAAACATGGATTCACTATAGATTTTTTGCACAAGGAGTTTGAGAGAGGTTTAAAGAATTCCCATCGTTGTGCCACGTGGCCCGATTTTTATCGGGTGGGGTTCTTCACTGTCAAGAGTTATGTTTTTGAGGACGCTATCGAGTGTTGATGTTTTGTGATCTCTTCATGATATCAAAGGACACTATCCATTTGGTGATTCCATTACTGCCTACACATGATCATATCATATTTTTTTTATCAAAACATTTACTCTTTTGAAAGGAGTGATCTTCTCGGGACTCTTGTGGTATCCAACTCACAAGTTGTTAAGTTGATTGTCATTAATAAAGAAAGTTAGTTTTTATTACTCAGATTTTTATGATCAGATTTGGTCTTTGTTACTGATGGCACCTTCAAATTTGCAAAATTTGAAGTTCCCATTTTCAAAATTTTGATCTACACACTCACATGTGCACTTGAAAATTTTGCCCCTGTGACCTACTTCAGAGGGTCATAAATTAGGGCCAGTTGATTTTCATGTGAAATCCCTGTGTGGGCGTATTCATTTGACATATGTGAACATGTATGTATAATTTCAGCTTCCTGTGATGAGTTTTGATATGGTTTCAAAGAAGCAAAGATGGAGGGTTCTGGGACTATATTTTTGTTTGCACTCTTACTCTTGCGAAGTAGCCTTCTGTTCAGACTGATATTTCATAGTTGGATGATCATCATGATAAAAATATTGATTCCTTTCATCCCCCTCACATTCATATGCTCACTGGTCTAGTTTTAGCGTCTCATGATCAGATTTGATATTTTTACCAGGTCAAAAGAAAATGCAGTTTGTTCTATTTTTACATTTGCATTTCCTAAATGTTTCATGGAGGTAAACTTTGACCCTTAATATCTTGTGATGAATGTGGATTGGAGAAATCTCTCTTGTAAACATTATCAATAGACCTAAATGATTTATTGTTTCAAGTGGAAGCTTCCCAGAAGGTGATTTGATAATTTTTCAAGTAGGTGACTTGGTGAGCCCTAATCAATTTTTAATTGGTACAGTTGCACAAAAGTCTAATTACACCACTTTGGATATTTATTTATATTTTCCCCTAGGATGAATTTTTCCAATCCATTTTCTGCACTAAGTTCTTGGGTCAAATTTCTACGTGCTTCCTTAGTTTCAAGCTCCCTAGATGAGCTTTGATGGGTTAATTAATATTGTATTGACTATGAGAATGCCAAAATTGGTGTTATGAAAAGTTTCCAATTTTTGAATTTTAAGGACAGCCTATTTCTTGTTCTGGTTTGAAACGTCTACAACTCTATTTTCATAAAAAATGAAGGTCATTTGATACATTATTTTAATGTATTTTTAGGTGTAATGAACACATCCTGAGGCCAGTTTACAAAGGACGACCTAGAAATCCTTCAATGATGCAATTTTTGAGGAAATGGGTTTTATCTAAATAATTGATAATGCCCCTATGAAAATTATTGTGGCTCCAAGTGTCGTGATTTTCCCACAATAAATTTCTCCATTTGGCTATGTAATTAGAAGTCACAAATTTTCTAAGGTTTCAAATGTTAATATTTAAAATATTGTGAATATTTTTTATATTGTGCATTTGTAAAAGGATCATTTAGGGAAAACATAAAATACAATTTCAAATGCTCTGGAGGAAAGAAATTTTAATTCTTGCTTTTGATTGGTCCAAATGCTACTTTCACGGCTTTCATAGATGTTACATGAAAAACTCATCACTCTTTGCTATTTTGATTTTCCTTTCCATTTGATTTTAGTGATCAATGATAGTTAAGCTTGGAGATGGCATTGTAATGCAAAAGATTTCATTTTCATGAATTTGAATGTGATTAATGTGGGCATCCCCTTTGTGTAGCCATTGTCACTTGTGGCAAGCTCGTGCACATGATTTTGATGGGTGAATATTCTATTACATGTTGACCATTGTAAACATTTAGCTAATGCCTGCATTGTTCAATGAGAAGCTGAAGAACATGGTGATATTGCACTTCGCTAATTGGTATCCCCATTTCCTCAACTATTAGCGATATGCGATGAGACATTCTTCAAATTTTTCTCATCATTGTTTGGAGGTATATTTTTATTGGTGCATCTATGATGGAGTGATGACTTCACTCATCATTGTTCTCAAACCACTTTTCAATGATATATTTGCAATGAGTGAAGTTTCCTTTTTATTATCGTGCATCACTAATAAATATAAGCTTTTCCATATGACATTAGTGATTCGCAATGCTCGATAAAATTTGGTGAGGAGAAATGGTGGGACCCAAGGTTAATGTGCATTTTAAGTTTTTGTAAAGTATTAATGCTGAAAAATATATGTGGTTGGAAGTAATTATAATCTGAGGGTAAAATCAAAGGTGTGGGGATTAATTTTTTTTATAAGCCTGATATAAAAATCAAAGCCCTCACATATTGAGATTTAAATTTGCTAATTGTAAAATTAAATGCACGCAGGTAAAGCTTTTTACAGCCCGAGTGATAAAATTTGATCCCCCATAAGTTAAAATCAATATTTTTTAAGTGGTTGTAAATAATTTTGAAGAGGCCTAGGTAAATATTTTTATTGCCCGATGAATTGAATAAAATTAAATTAAATTCAAAGTGGTGGGCAGTGAGATAAAGGTATTTCACGGGGTTTTTCCAAAAACTAAAATAAAAGGCTTTGTGTTGCTGAGAGAGAAAAAAGGTAAATGAAGAGGTAAAGAAGAATCTTCTACAACAGAATGAAGAATGAAGGCTTTCACAAACAAATACTTTTCAACTATAGGTAAAAGTGAATGAAGACATATGATGGCTCTTCAAGAGGGGAATATTTTTGTGTTGCAAATGAATGATGAAGTGAGAATGCAAGTGTAGATGGGATTTTTATTCAAGCAGTGTGCAGTTACTGATCTATGGACCTGAATGTGTCAGATGTCTTTAGGAGATCTCCACTTAGGGTTTTCATTTTTCCTTAAGTGCAGATTTTTTGTTTAAGAGAAAAGGTTGTTCATAGTTTTGGTCTCATGGGAATTTTTTTTGTAATAGGGTTTGAAATGTCTAGTGTTAATTTTAGGTTTCTTAAGTTTTGTAAACCTTGTAATTGAGAATGTAATTGCAACATTGTCATATTAAATAAATAAATGACAACATATTTCAGGTTAGTTTTCTCCATTGTAGACATTGCATAAGTTTTGAATATAATGAAATCAAGGGTTTTTGTTGTTCATCTTCTTGTATTTCATTGAATGTTTGTTCACATTTATTATTCTTATTCAAGGATTAAGTTAAATTGTATTAAGAGGAATGAAAATTTGTGCAACTATATGCTTGGATCAATAAAGTATGGTTGGTTTGCTTTCTAGTATCAATGGTGTAATGTATCATTTAATATGCATAGTTATGACAAATTGAATGTTGTAATGAGTTTTAAATTTCATGATTTAGGTGACTCCACCCTAGAATGTGATACTAGTCTCTTGATGTTGTAATTTCCTGAGATTATTTTGTGAGTAGATACAACTTTAAATTAAATTTACTTACCTATCTTGTTGTGAGTGTTTGTGTAATTTAATGTTCTATACCTCTCATATTTCAATTAGACACTGGCATGAAGGTTAGAAAAACCTTTAGGGTACTATGTCATTTAAATAATTTAAGGAGAATTATTTGTTTACTGTGTGTGTGATACTATGGCACACAAGTATCTTAATGCATATTGTTGGGATTACTCTCTCAGGTTTAGCAGAGCCTAAAGTGTAGGGGAGAAAAGGTTTTATATCAAGCTCCTATTTGTTGGCCACTGACCTTAAATATTCTTCAACATAAGGTTTGGATACCCTTTAGAGAATTTTAAGGCTCTGTTGGAAAGAACACCAACAGATTGGCAACTTTACTTGGGAGAATTAAAGAGATATCTGATAGAAGATCATCTATCCTTAAGAGTCATTAAAGTTTTAAAACAGTTTGTAACCAAATATTTGAAAATTGTGGAATCTTATTTTCCCATCTAAGTCACCAATAGATTTGGAAAATCTTCTTGGGAGAACTTTGAATCTCTAGTTGCAAACTGTGATATCTTAGAGTCAAAAATTTGGTGAATCTAAATATTTGGTTATGATATTGAGAAGTTTTCAGATCTGGAAGTGATTTTGTTGCAACAATTTAAAACAATGTATTTGTGACTCTGTTGTGGGAGATGACCTAGAAGGAAATTCATTTTGAAGGTGTTGGTAATTTTTTTAAGAACCAAACTTATCTCAAGAAATACCTATGGATTTTACCATTTCCAGTAATCAATATTCCAAAGGGATTCGCCAACAAACGAGTGGAAACTGCAAAACTTCTACTCCTATACATTGGGCTCTATAAAACTAAGGAGGTTTATCCCACAATGTATGCTTATGAATTCATACAATTATAATTAAACACATCGTCAATAATAGATACTTCAAATAAAGTTTCTCAAGATCCTAATACATTGAATAAGTTGGTAGCTTATTCGTTAATGTGTTATAATTAGAGCATGAGAAGGTGGGAAATCAAAAAAGAAATACTTACAATGATATTCATATAAAAGTTTGAAATTTAAAAGTGATTAGCTAATGAGTCAACACATAAATTGAATCACGAGTACTTTGCACAAACTCACAATCAACCTATATAACTAGATAACAATTCAACAATAGAAACATGTAATTTTAAGAGATACTACATTACAACATTCTCCCATCACATTCATGACTAATACTACTTACCAATATCCTAGCACTTGATTTTTATGAGTTAGTAAGCTCATCCAAGAATTTAAATTAGTTCATTGAATCAATAAGCAGGAATGAAATCAAAAATTCATTGGTGAACAATGGAGACAAACAAAAGATATCCTGGATTACTTTAATTCATAACTCATAAAATGAGCACAAGGAGAGAAAATAGCCATGAAATTGGTATTTCTTAGTATATATTTTTCTATGTTGTTATCCAAACTACATACATAATTATGAACCCTAAAAATTAAGACCAAAAACTCTAAAACATGCTTAGTATTCCTCTTACAATTCATAGTGTCAAAAACATAAAACAATGAACACTCTACTTTCTAGCCCTCAATTCCTTCTTATAGAGACGAAGGAGAAAAACAAGCCTTAGGCTAGAAACTACACATGTCAAAACCCTATTGGATCGCTACATCAAAGATTCTCCCATTCAATTACAATGCACTCCCAAGAGGTGGGAGACATATGAAGAAGTTAATGTAGTCCTCATTCATTGCTAGAGATTAGGTCCAATTTTCAAAATGGGTTCAACCGAATAGTTACCTCAAAAATTGTGCCCATGCACACAAAGTGAAAAGAAGAAAAATCATGAAGAAAGAAAAAAAAGAGAAAAGGTAAACCATGTATGCAACCTTCTCATCAAATCAACTTTGAATAAGATACACTATATTTCTTCATACTTTAACAAAAGCCTAATCTATACTATATCTAGGCTATGTAGTGCACTCCCATCTATCCATTATTCATCATGGTTGTAGACCTCAAACCTTTCAAATCATTGAACCACCACCCTTAGTTCTAGACCTCCACTCCTTCCAAGTACCTACCTTTCCATGCTAAGAATTCTTCTTCAGCAGGCCAATCAAAATTCATTACATCAACAGCCCTTTGTCTATAAGGTGCATATTTGGTGATAATCTGGTTAGCTTCTTTATCAAATTCTAGTAGAATAGTCTAAATATGGAATAACATATCCATATTCATTGGAGTATGTGCAAGATCATCATGGAAAAAATAGGCCCTTAAGTGGCAATAAAAATTCAAAAAATCAGAGTTAGACGACTTCACATAAAAATTTGAATAAGTTATCTATATTATTTAAAAAATATGTAAGAATAGAATTTGTAACAAATTGAATGTAGTTTATAAACTACTAGGTTTATTTAAAAAAAATAAAAATCTATTTGGTGAAATTTTGAAATTTCAATGGAGTAGTACTTAAATTTCAGGGGAAAAATAAGAAGTAGGTGTCTGTTTGACCACCCTAACCACAGTAAAATGATAATATTTTTTTACAACATTTTAGATATAAGTAGGGGACTCATATCTCAATGTGATGCATATTTTTTTATAATTTTTCCAAGTAAATAATTAATTATGATTTTTTTATTACAACTTTTAAAAAATAAAAAAATTTGTATGTCTGACCACCTTAACTTGGTCAAAACTTCATGAAATTCATTTTTTATTTTTTTTAATCCTATATTATGCAAAGGATAGAATGTGACTTATGTTTTAGACTCAAAAAATGTGATACCGTTTGAAAGATATAGATGTTTTTCAATCAACCTATCAATCAGGACATTATTCGTAGTTCAAATAAAAAATGAATAATAATTATTTATTAAATTCAAAGTAAAGCATAATTTATATTGGTGGAAAGCTAAAAACCTCCTTTAAAAACCCTTTTCGTTTCATCAAATTTGGGTAAAAAAAAGGTCATTAGCCACATGGGCCATCATGATCCTAAACATACCCATTGTTAATGTGTCCATATCAAATTTTTGGCAGATTTTTGTAGCTTGATCTAAAATAACATTGTTTACTTCACTTCTCCATTCCTGTAGAGTCTTAATGCTACCATCATCTCTTAAGATGGATGGAAGAAGACCATGATGAGATTCATGGAAGGATTTTGCAAATTCCTTTATCATGTTCACTAATGTTTCAACATTCCCTCTGAATCCCTCAATCTTATTTACAAGAAGCATAGTAGGCTTAAACCTTTCAAGTGGATTCGGTTCCTCCTTAACCCCAATTCCTATCAATATTAATTCTTTCTTTCTAGGGATCCAGACCTCCATGAGTGGAATGGCTCTTCTCTGTCAATATCAAACATTTTGATGGCATCAACCATGGATGAATAACTATAGTGAATACTATTTAGTTTATTATTCACTCTTATGTTCAGATGCTCTAGTACCACTATGACAATCCTCATGTTGCTCTTAAAATAATCTTCATCACGACTTTTACATGTTTCTTTATATTCATTTAATTTCTTAAGCAACTCATCCCTTTTGATATCCCCTTCTACTTGTGGCCCTTGAAATATACTAGGTTCAACTATTGAAATGGGCACACTTCCCATATCATATGGCACAATTCCCCATGAATTACTTACATCAACAGTAAACTTAGGGGATATGTCCTCTTGTGCAATAGTGGGGGAATCAATGTCATTCTATTTGAGCTTTCCAGGTTGTAACTTTCACAACACATATTCCAATAATGCCACCTTTCTATGCAATTGCATATTATCTCTTTCAAGATCTCCATACTTAACCAACAAATTGTTTAATTCTATTATGAGTTTTTCTTTCTTGGCAGTCATAGACTCCATAGTTTCCCTAGTGAATTGTGCCAGATGAACTAACATATTTGCATCTTCTAAGTTTGATGTTTCTGATACTCTCTTTATTATTAGGCTTCCACTGTAATTAGTTGTAGGCTCATCAATGTTTTCCTTTCTTTTGCTTGGGGCTAAAGACCATATAGCCAAGTCTTCCCACTCCTCACTGAAAGTAGACCCTTGTAATGCAAGTGTCACTTCTTCTTATGTATCATAGAGAGGTTAGTCACATTTCTTGATTGTGTCAAAAGCTATGGCTGAAGCTAGATCCCACTTTGGTAGCAACAAGATGCCACTAGTTCTTACCAATTCCCGACCTTCTTTTGTAGTCATGTTTTGGAACTTGGCTCTCATCTCATTTAACACCTTTTTCTGAATGACAACATCGGGCAACTTTAGATGAAGGCTCCTTTCTATAGCCAAAAATTTTACATACTCATCTCTTTTAGCCCTATATCCAAACTCCATAAAATCTTGATTCTTTACAAATGAGTCAACATCTAAGAATTTGGTACATGCCTCAATCTGCATGTCATCACTTCCATTGATCCCTCTGAGGTCAACACTACTCAGTCTTTCTCGGGTGATCCCACAATACTAGTTTACAATTTTTGGGCAAACTGGACACTGAACTGATTTTTTAACTAAATCTTCAATTTCAAGCTCCTATAGCAGCTAAGCCGTGAGGAATTTGAAGATGATGCAAACTAGTGATTTGCAAATTTTTTTCTATAGATCCTAAATATATTTTTTTTCAAATATTTGGAAATCAAATTGCACTTTTTTTGTTCATCTCCTTCGAAAACTAGTTTTTATCAGTAAACAACAATTTTAAGGAGTGATTCTCACCATATACAACATAATTTATTTTGTATGAAGGATAAAATTCTTTTTTTTTTTAATTTAGATTTGTAAGTATGATATCTAATGAGTTCATTTGGTTCTATAGTGTTTTATTAAATATTTTTTCCTTAATCAAGTTTCAATGTCAAACCAATTACAATTCTGACATAGGTGGACTCTATACAACATAAATTTTTATGTATGTATCTATATTATTTTCTTATTTTTTTTATGGATCAAGGACATCAATACCCAACCCGAACATATTTTTTATTTTTTATTTTTTATAATCTTTTATTTTTCCACATGTGTAGAACAAAGAGCTTGATTTTCGGTGAAAAACCTACATTCACAAGAAATAAAAAGTAAATATAATAATAAAATTTCATTTAATTAAATTTATAATTTGTTGGAAGCTTATAATAAGAACTACATACTTACAAAAAATAAATTTTAAATGAATCATTTGATCCCCCAAAAGGTAAATCAAAATTTATTTGTTATCAACATTTTGATAGGTGTAAAGGAGACTCTGTTACAGGTACGGTTTAAAACTAGCAGGGTTCTATCAAAGGAGGATTGGTATAAGGTGGTTTGATCAAACCCTCTTCAATTGGAATCCTTTAAATGGAAATTTTGAAGGCTTAAATCATTATATTTTCTAAAAATATGTGATTTCAACAAAAATCAGGATCTCCCAGAAAGTGGAAACCACTATTGTGGAAGCACTATTTCCCAATTGATTGGTTTCCATTACTATAGATGTAGTAGGAAATCCTTTCTATACATATTTCTCTGATAGCCAAATATCATCATCAGAGCCTTCATCATAATAATCCACTAAACTAGTGGCCTCAATCATCTTTCTTTCCAATGGTGGCTCCCTAGGTGGTATTTCACTAGGTGATGGAGAATCAATATCCACAATTTGAGGCTCTATCGGCCTTGGTGGAGATGGGGGTGGTACTTGTGGCATAGGAGAAGGGGGTGTATGTTCCTCATGCTGAGTGGGTGCACAGGATTCACTAGATTTCATTTCCTTACTCTTTCTCCTTATAAAAAACTTTATTTTTTGATTCCTTAGGGGCTCATGATGTAGACTCTTCTCTTATAGAAGATATTCCTCCTCCACTCTATTCTTCAAAAATTGGATCCTTCCATTTATCTTTACTAATTAACCCTTTAGTCTCAAGGTAGCCTACTATTGAATAAAAATTCATTGTTACATGCTCCACATTTTGAATTATATCCTCAGCCTCAAGAAGGACCCTGAAATCAGGTTCCTCCTACTTTATTTTCCTTTGCATCTTATTGAATGTAATCCACCTTGGTACCATATTTTCCTATTCCACACTATCTGATATATTCCTTATTACATCTTTGGGATATTGGAAAATGTGGACATATTTGTAGCTCTTGTTTCTCTCATTCAACAATACCATAAAACCTTTAGGATCATATCTGACCCTTTCAATCATCCTCTTCATGCGGTATTCTTTGAGAACTTCAAGGATATTGTTCCAACCTCCTCTGGTCATTACAAAATCAATGAAATATGTGTATGAGGGTTCCCTTATTCAACAAATTTCCTCATTCTCAACATTTCCTAGTTGCCACATAACCTCAAGGAAACAAATTCTTTCAAGCACAAACCTTGGCAACAAGTGAGGTGCTACTTTAGAAGAATATAATCTTGAAACAGTGAAATCAGGGAGTGAGATAAATTCTCCCCAATTATGATCAACACCTATCTCATGCCTTCTCTCCTTTCATCTCAATAAATTATGTAAAGAAATGATAAATCTAGGAAAATTCACAATCAAAGCTTTCTTTAGTTCAAAAGCAGACAAATTTTGGAATGTGACATAATCATATGTCTTATCATCCTTATCGAAGACTTTGGTCCAACATTGTACAAGAAGACCCAAGTCACTCATGTTTCTTTCCAAGTCAATATTATGTCCAAATTAAATTGCAGCTTTGTATAAAAACATAGGCATCGATAGTGAGTACCAACTGCACCTACCCCAAATTCACCTTTCTTTAATCTTACCAGCCCCTCATGCATTCTTTTAGAAAGAAATCCTACATAATCATATATTGCACAATATTGGGGATGCTAGATATGGGCAACCATGTACATCTAGGCCATTGGTATTCTAGAGACATGATCATAACCAATTATTTGGAAAATTGAATAGAAGGTCCTTTTGAAATAATGAACAAAGTAGTTAACATGGAAGGGTTCATTATCATGTGGTCCTATCATAATCTTTTGTCCTGCAATTTCTGCTAGAAATCATGGTAAGATGTAGACTTTGAATGAAATATTGGTCTTCTCATACTCCTGCCTAAGATTATCTTCATATATATTATGCATTTCATCACTCCATTTAGTAAGCTTGAAAACAAGACCCAATTCCTCCTTAGTTATCTTAACCATTTCTTTTCCATCATAGGTTTTGATAGTCCCCATGAATGGGTCATAGTTAGCAGCTATTTCCTTCAACAATTCAGAATCCATATAAACATTTGGCACAGTTAACTTTCCCGGATCACAGTTCCAAGGGTTTCCTACTAGGACACCCATATTTCTATTCTATAACCAACCATATAACAATTCTCATCTATTATAGGGTAATTTAGCATCTTTGATAGAACCTCTTTTGTCGAGCAGACCCTCTGCTATTTGAGGTCCTCTAGGAATCAATTGGCCTCTAGGTTTGTCGCTAGTGGAGGGTGGTAATTGGTCCATAGATCTTTATTCAGAGATATTTTGGGAGCATAAGCCTCCCCTCTAGATGAGGATGTTTTTGCTTTAGGATCC
The DNA here is from genome assembly GCA_007115665.2 of Sequoiadendron giganteum. NCBI lineage: Eukaryota > Viridiplantae > Streptophyta > Pinopsida > Cupressales > Cupressaceae > Sequoiadendron > Sequoiadendron giganteum. The sequence continues at coordinate 123,025,200 of VCHN02000014.1, forward strand.
ATAATGCAATAAGTACAACAAGGCAATATTTTTTAGTTTAACTGAGTAAGGCCTACAACTTTTGTAAGGGTTTGGAAAAAATTATACAAATGCAAAGTTAACAAAATCCCTTTCATGAACACCAAACCTTTAAAAACTAATCTAATAAAAATGCCTAATAGACTTAATCTTGAGAAAAAATAATGTATCAATAATACCAGAAGAAAAGAAATAATTGACTTATTGTTTTCTTGTAGGTTGACAACCTTGGTTTCAATGTGAGAAAATATTGAGCAAACACATCATGAGCTCCTTGAGTGTATTAAGTGTACTCATAATACTGAATTATTCTTTTGAGATAAATATTAATAATCATGCAATTCCTTAATTCAATTATTCAATGTCCTTTTAGTTATTAAGGCTCACTCAAATGAACCAAAACAACTTGCTTGCCATCAACTAGGTTTTGAATACCAACCATTGATTCTCCTACCAATTTGTTTGATCCATGATCCAGATTTGATGATCTTACTATCAAAGATCTGACTATGCACAACCACATCACTTTCCAAATGAGAGGAAGCCACATGGAAAAAATTGTTTGTAGTATGCAGGATCCACCATCTCTTTGTCTTTTCAGCCATGATCCATGCACTTTTTCTTCCCTTACTCCCATCAGCCATAAATCATGTGTAATTTCATCAATGGGAAAATAGGAAGAAAATGAGATTAGATCTTGTGACCTCATCGTACACACTCATTAGCTCGCCTCAATTTTATTCTTCATACAACATCAATGGCTCAAATTAAAAGATCTTTTAAGGACATGTTACTTCCCACATCCTCAATGTTATTCCGTGCAGCACACACCTACTTCCCCATTGGGAAACTAATAGGAAGGATGGGGCCCACACAAGATGGTGGGGAGTGATCCAGATTATTCCATGTCACCCGCAATCAATCGTTAACCAAGTTGAAGAGGCAATACGAATCCTCAGACCCATCATAGTGAAGAAAGGTGGCAATCACCCGCTAGCACATGTGTATATTTTAGTGTGAACCCCAATCCTATACCTTCACAAACATGACAAACAAGCACAATATTAGGTTCATATGTAAGTTAGAACAAGGATTCCCCATGAAATCCATTTGCAATGCTCAAATAGGAAAGAAAGTAAAGAAATGAACAAGAAAGCAATGAAATCCTAATTAAGCAATGCAAACACTTGATCCCATGGGGGAATTGGTGCCAATTATGTGTAGAAATTGACCCTTTCCCAACTCCTTTCTAAGCTCTTTGATGATTTGATTGAGATTGATCCACTTTGGTTGAATTCCTGCATAACCTAGCTAAGAACTTGATAAAAAATGGATATGCTTGAGGATGAAATTGAGTATAATAAACTTACTCAAATTGTGGATGATATTGCAATAAAGGAGGTCTCTATTTATAGATTTGAACAATGGAAGATTTAAGGATTTGGATGAATGTGGGAAAAAATACCAACCAATGAGAAGAGGCCACTTGTCCACATGTGATTGGAGGAGGAATGACCACCTTTTAGTCAATGTGCATGATAAATGCTATTAGATTCAAATTTAAAATTTGAAAGTTGGCAAGTTGGAGGGAGAGAAGAATGGAGTTAATTTCACTTGATTCAAGGCTAAGGACATGTAAGAGGCATTAAATACCTTGTCGGAAGAACTCATCCCTTTTGAAGAGATTTTTGAATTGGAGGAATATTCCACAAAAGATACCCTTTTGAATGGAAATTGATGAATTAATAAATCAAATAAATTGATTTATTGTGAAAGTTAGAAAATCTAGAGGATTGGAGTGATTAGGATTAGGATTAATCATTATTTGATCAATTTAAGTATAAATTAGATGATTTGACAATTTTGACTTAGATTTTAGGATTTAAATAAATCAAAGCTGAGACGAATAATAATTTGAAATTTAATTAAATAAAGATTGATTAAGTTAATCAAAGGGGGATGATGTTAGATCAAATTAAATAAGGTTTAATTTATTTAATTTAATAGGATAACTTTAGAGATTTGATTAAATAAAATGAACTATTTAATTAAATAGAGACATAGGGTTAATTAAATTAGATTGATTAATTTAATTAACAGGAGAGAATGACTTAATAATGATTTATTTAATTAAGGGATGAAGGTGATTAAGGATGAAATGACATTAGTAATTAGGATCATGTGCGTCAGTCAATTTTCCATGTCTACATTCTTCCCCTCTTTGAAGCAATGCACTTGTTGCATTGGTTCAAAGAATAAACCATTGTGATCAAAATTCAAAATTTCTCATTTTTTAGATGCCCCACTATTGTCCTAATGGAAGGATTATGCTGGTAGATTACCCCCTCAAGAGATTAGGTGAAAATGCTAATTTTCTGATCGAGATCATGATAAAATGCGAGAGGAGTGGTTCCATTGATCAAAGGATGAAAGATAATTATTTAGAAAGATCAGATATTTGACTTAGACAATTTTGATGATGTATAGACATTCATCGGCCATGAGTAGCCTTGTGTATATTTTGAGATCTCACACCTACTTTAGATAGAAATGTTAGTAAATATAGAAGAATAAGAAGAATAAGTGATGAAAGGAGGATCCACAAGCCTACACTATGATGATGTTTCTCTTACCAAGAGTTGGGATTTTAAAATGGCCAATTACTTTATTTTTTATAAGAAATGTAGGTACGATGCATCAAGGTATAAAGGACCAAGATGGCATTGCACCTAGTGTGATGGAATTTGATGATAGGAGTTCTCTTGTTCACACTTGACATACATAAACCTTGCAAGGATGAACCTAACAAAGCAAGCATTCACCAAGTTATTTTACAAGAATATCCAACAAGCACAATAGATAAAAGATAATGATCATTTTCCCATTCCTTTCTCTCTAAACCTATTTTGTTTAGGAATCATTGAGAGGTCCTTGGAATGAGCACAATAAGATGAGTCCAAAGAAAAGACAAAGTAAACAATCAAGCTAATGTTCTTCATACCACTAGCAAAGACTAAACTATAGTGGGATACCTGATGTTTATGTCCATCATGGGAAGGATACATCCTAGGACATGTTGTGATCATGGTTTTGATGAGATTGATTGGATGATAAGATATTGATACTCTGAGTTGATCAACTCTCTTGCTTGCTGACCTAGCCTTGAGACTTTGGCATTTAGGAGTTCACTTTTTAACCTGCTAGACTTGCTTCGAACTGACTCACCAAAGGATGAAGGTGATGATTGATTTATTAGGAATGATGATTATTGTAGGTGAAAGCGAGATGAGACACGTGCACCATTTTGGGTTTTTTCAAATATTTGAATGTTTTTGGTGTTTTCAAAATGTTTTGAGGCTATTTTTGGAATTTTCAATGTTTTACAAATGTTTTTGGTATTTTCAAGATTTTGACCCAGAGACTAACTTAAAGCCCTATCCTAGGGGTCTCGGAAGTTGATCAACATATTAGCTTTGCCTACGTTATACATGCAAAGACCATGTAGTTCAACTGATGAGAGACTTGACTCAATGATGAGATAGATGGGCAAACAGATTGCCATGGCGACAAATGCCTATAGGATTGACCTAGAATTTCTTGGGGGATGATCAAAGATCAACCTTGCCTATGTTCAAGCTTAGAGATGACGTAGTTCAGTCTAACCATGTTTTGATGTTTTATGTTTTTATCATTTTTTTTGGATTTTTGATATGATTTCGATGATTTGGATATGGATATGTGATGATATCAGTGGTCTATTTTGGGATTTTGCTAGAAACCAAGCTAAGGTTGATTGATCGGATCAATGGATTGACGATGATAACATTGTTGAGGATACACAATAATGCAAGGATAGTGTTAAGCAACATGAGGATGATGATGAATTCATGATGATAAAATTGTTAAGGATACACAACAATGCAAGGATAGTGTTAATCAACACAAGGATTTGGAAGGATATCCCAAGATGATGATGGATTGGTTTGATTTTGACTAATCTAAATTTTGAAGCTTGATTTGGAAAAAAATTGTTTGAATGATTTGATGTGACATTGAAGTACACATTAGATGCCACTAATATTGATTGTTTGGATTGATGTTCAATGAAAGATAAAGCTTGATAAAGAACATCATCTTGTCAGAATATGCCATGGGCTAGTGCTTTGGATTTTTGCTCACAAATGGTTGACCAATTTGATTTCATATTTTCCAATGTTCGGATCACCACATAAGTTGGAGGATATTGTAGACATCCAAAAATAACATTATGCATTCCACTGTAACTAACATCATGCATTCGTTTCGTCTACTAATCAATTAAAGCAATTTATTGATTTAATCCTAAGGTTCATCAAGCTTAATTAAATAAATCAAATTATTTAATTAAGTTCCTAAGGTTCTTCTTATTTGATTTAATAAATCAAACTGATTTAAAATCAAATATCAAATCCCTAAAATCCCCTAAGTTAATTAATCTAAATTAATTAACTTCTAATCATGATTAGCATTCTCTAGCTTTTGACTCAACTAGAGTCAAATCTAAACTCCTAACTAACCCACCCACTTGCATCAATAAATCAATTTATTGATTTATTAAAAAGAGTTATTTTCCCTCAATAACTCTCATCTTTGACTTTTTTGAACAAAGATTATTCCCCCCAAAACCCTCAACAACATGCATTTATTGACATTTTTCAAATTTGAATGGGCACATTGGCCAAAACTTGCACAAGCTTTGACCAATCCCATTATGACAAATGTCTCTATCCTATTAGATGGGATTTAGTCCCACATTTCCTAATCTTGGCCTCTCTTCTCTCAACTTCTTCTATAAAATCAATGCATCTTCTCTCATTTTAGAAGACACTTTGAAGGCATCTAAACTATAGGTAACTTGAGCTCATAGCAACTCATTGTCTATCTCATTTAGCTTGGAAAAGGGTTGGGAAAGGGCTCTCTCACATCTTTATGGAGGGCACCAATCCATCATAGAATAGGTTTACATCAGCATGCATAAAGAAGGTTGACATCAAGATTGAAGTTGAAGGTTGAAACAAAAGTGAAGGCGAATAGAGTGGAATTGAAGATTCTTGAAAACAAAACTTGGAAAATAGCATTTTTTAATGCTTGATTTGACAATCTTAGAGCTTCCATTTACTACCCTTTTTTTCTGTTTTTAGCTAACTCACCTTTCAATTTGGGCTTAAAATCAATCAATGGCTTGATCTTTTCTAAGTTGGTTAGAATTGAACCTTAGACACTTACTAGATTTCAATTTGGGATTAAAATTGAACAAGGCAACTTCACATTTCAATTGGTGCTTTTAAAACGAACTCATAATTGCTTTGAGGAATTTAAAATTGAACATGTGTACTTTGTGTTTTGTAAAATTTTTGCAAAGTAGTGTCATTTAAAAAGGCATATGCGCTTCTCTCGCGCTTCACGGCGATCTTGAGAATCAAAAGTCTTTTTGGTGACCCTAAGTTGCATAAAAGATTGCCTCCACACTTCAATTTGGGCATTTTAAAATTGAACAAAACATGCGAGTGTGAGCACGATATATTGCGGAGGTTCTCCCCTTTGTTTTTCAATGAAGGTTGTGTGAACGACGGGATATGTTAGCTCGCTATTGTTTAACTTAGAGGGCCTGCCTTGTGGGAAAAAGTAATCACCCAAGGGAACGACCCAACCGGGAACACGCTAAAGCCAAGCGACTTCCACCCGGGATATAAGTGTGGATATTGGAACAAAGGCCAATATCATGAGGATTATTCCGATGAGATGGACAGCAATGGACTCTCGCCGACGTTGGATAATCCCCCACGAACGGAATGCCCGAATTAGAACCCTTGTTTAGAAATTGGCCAAAACCTTATCTATCTTGTTGGTGCAAGAGGTCATGTCCTCTGAAGCCGCCCCACATAACATGCGGTCTTGTTGTGGAAATGGAAAGTATGCCATGGGAGATTCATGGGTACTAATGCTTGGCTGACCCGAATAAGTGAGTGCCGTGGAGGGGAGCCAGTGTGGTCAAGCATTTAGCCATTCGCACAAGATATGCGCAGCTGGATTTATCCAAGTGGGAACCCAACAAGGTATTGTCTCATCAACCTAGGAGTGTGAAAGTGCTTGGAAAAAACACATTGCTTGATCTTGAAAACATTTGGAAAACAAACATACACAAAAACCTTGAAATTTCAAACACCTTGTGGGGAACAAATACCTATTGACGAACTTGCCCACTCTTGCTTTCCCTAGGAATCACATTCCTAGAGGTTTCTAAGTGTGCAAATTCTATCATCATTTGTTTCCAATAAGGATAAACATAAGGAACTTTTGCCCTATTTTCCTCGATTTCCACACAAAGGACATTGTGGGATGAGAAAGAGAATGGGACATTAGACATATAGTTTGAAAACCTAAGCAAGCAAGTGTCTTGGATAAAAAGAACCTCATTTAACCAAGATAAAGAGACAAATTAGATTACACATGTGTTGTCTAACATGATTTCCCACAAGATCAAAATCCCAAAACCAAAGTTCAAGAAGCTTAGTCTAAAAGCTCGTGAGGAGCATCTTGAGAGACTTTTCGAATTTAGGGAAAGATTCGTTTATAACTTTTACAGAAAAGCCTCAAGGAACAATCCAGCATTATATGCATTTTATTGTCAACAAAATCCCGAATTGTTTCAAAGGTTTGCATTTCTCCCATAGGAAGTCAAGCATGTTCTTCAACACCGAGGTTTTGTAGAAAGAGAGTCACATCTAGGTTAAGGTTCAAGATCAAAGTTGTCATTCCCATTCATTCATCCATCAAATCAAAGTCTCATTTCATCATCAAACCTTTTTGAGAACTCTAGAATCAAACATCACACTAAACTTAGAGGGCTAAATCAACATCATCATATCTTGGCTTAACACACTTAGCCAACATAGTCTCAAATCATTGAACAAATTTTCTTTGAGATAACACAACTTCTTAAAGTCTATTAGTTCTCCAAAACATTGGCATAACACACTTTGTCAATTCATCCATTTTTGTGCAAGTTCCCTTAGGATAACACAACTTCCTAGGGAAAACAACTTCACAACCAATCTTGTTTGACTTAACGCATCTAGTCAAATTATCACATTCAAATCAAATCAAAAGCCCTTTCAAAGTTTAGCACATACATTCAAAAATTTTTTCCAAAGGTTTCATTCACTCATCTCATCCATTTTAACCCATCATCATCATCACCATCTTTGATCTTTTAGCTACCCTAGTTCTTCTCTTTTTGGACTTAAAGGATTAGGATCGAACAAATCCCTATTTTTATGGTCCAAACAAGATCTCAACACAAGAAGGACATGGAGAATATTAGAGACATATCAACTTCTATGGACATGAGTCATCTAAATATCGAAGTGAACCTAGTAGGATCAAGCAATCCCCCAAGCAACTCTCCCTTATCATCACAAAATCTTCAAGAGGAGAGTCATCAAGAGGATGACATAAATGAAGACATAGGGATGACACCAGAGGAAATCATGGAAATGATTCAAAATCCTAAGAACCATAAAATTGTTAGTGCTATGTTCAAATGCATAAATTCAATAGAAAGAGGAGGGGACATGCCCCCTCCCAACCTTAACACAAGCACTAGTGCAGTTGCATCCCCGTTGTCAAACATCAATCAAGAAGTACCTTGCATCACCTCAATCATCACACCAACCTCCCCGATTGTGAACAAGGGGAGTGCCATGTTCCAAGAATTGCAAGAACACCGCCTTGTGACTAATGAAGAAGCAATCATCACCCCTACATTTATTCCGGAAAACTCATTTCACCCTTACATCCCACTCACATTTCATAATCCCGCTGGTTCATCCTCATTTCATGCCACACCAGCTTATCAATTGAACATACCAACTCCCCCACCGCATGAGGAAGTTGGTTTGCTTGGAACGACAGAAGCTATCAATCCTTTCTCTTTCCAAAGTGGTGCATCATCCCTTCCCCCGCTTCCTTTCACATCTGCATCGCCTCCTGGAATAGGTCTTCCACCTTTAACCATCGAAAATTTTGCTAATCCAAGCAATCTGACCACCACTTTGAACCCGCTTCTTTTGCCCATATCCTCACAACAAATCGCAACCATTCCTGTCACCATGGTTAATGCATCTATTGGTCCTCAAGTCTCCCAAAGCATGCCTCATCAAGGACCAATTGTCTCAACCACCCCGCCCACAACCCAAATCACAGTCACAACCACAATCCCTCCACCCGCCACGACAGTTGGCATGATTCCTGCTCCACCACCAATCCCACCGCCAAAGCACAACACGACCAATTCATTCTCCATCATGTTGCAAAACGCACAACAAGCTGCCCACCAAAAGGCACTCCAAAAACAACAAGCTGCACAAGCACAAGCCGCACAAGCGCAAGCACAAGCTCAAGCTCAAGCACAAGCCGCACAAGCGCAAGCACAAAATCAAGCTCAAGCACAAGCCGCACAAGCGCGAGCACAAGCACAAGCTCAAGCTCAATCACAAGCCGCACAAGCACAAGCACAAGTGCAAGCGCAAGCTCAAGCCCAAGCTCAAGCTCAAGCCCAACAAAAGACACAAGCTCAATACCAAGCGCAATTGCAAGCAATCCACCTGCAAGCCTACCACCAAGCCCTGCAAGACTTTCAGGCACAACACCAAGCTAAACAACAAGCTTTATTGGCACAACAGCAGCTCGACCAACAACAAGCATTGTTGGCAAAACAGCAGCTAGACCAACAACAAGCATTACTAGCTCAGCAACAACTTGACCAACAGCAGGCTTCATGGGAACAACAGCAGATGGACCAACAGCAAGCGCTATTGGAACAGCAACAGCAAGATCAACAACAAGCGTTGTTGGCACAAATGCAAGCTTACCAACAAGCCCTAAACGCACAACCAAGCTCGCAGCAAACACCGACCAGTACGCTCCCCACCCATCAAACACCTCCAACACCTCACCACTCATTCATCCCGCCCCCCGACCCAAGCAAGGATGTCGCAACACAGATCAAATTGCTTTCGCAGCAGGTGTTGGACTTGCAAGCAGGAAAAACCACAAGGACACCAGGCAACTTGTGCCCTTATCCGTTCGATAGAAGTCTCACCATGGTACCGTTTCCAAAGGGATTCGAGATCCCCAAATTTGATAAGTACAATGGAACGGGCAACCCTGAAAACCACGTCAGGGAATTTCAGGTGCACTGCATGGAAGTCGCATATGATGACACGTATCTAATGCGGCTCTTCCCCCGAAGCCTGACTGGTCCAGCTATGGAATGGTTTTCTCGCCTACCCACGGGCATTAAAACATTCGAGGAAATTGTGGAGGCTTTCCTTAAAAATTACGCTTTTAATATGGGTGCGGATGTCAGTTTAGAAGAACTATCTACACTCAAACAAAGAAGAGGAGAGTTATTTGCATCCTTCTTGCAAAGATGGCGATCCAAGGCCAATCAGAGCAAGTGGGCCATGCCAGAGGAACAACAAGTTTGCACCATCATAGCCAACTTAGATGAAAACTTGGCGTTCTACCTAAAAATGCGGTGCATCACATCTTATGATCAACTAATTCCAAAGGCGCTTAACATCGAAAGAGCCCTTACTGCGCGAGGAGGCGCACCTACATTCACTCCACCGCAGGATAACCGCCTGTCCAACAACTACAATGATAAACCTCGAACATGGTCGAGGAACAAAAATATCACGAACGATGGCGTGGTTGATGCTAAGGTAGTCATCAGTGCTCCTAAGCAAAATACCCAAAATCATCATCATCCACAAACTCATAACCACAACAATGTGCAGGCTAATGCGGTAGTAGCACAGTCACAACCACCTTCCACCAGCCAAGTCAACAATGTGGGTAATCAAGGAGGACCACCTCCCCGTAACAAGTTTCCCCCCAAGAGAAAGTTCACAGCTCTTGGCGAATCGATTGAGTCTGTCATGAAGAAATTGGTCAAAGAAAACCTAATCAAAATCTCTAACTCCGAACAATACACGGAGCCCATGACCAAACCGCCATGGTACAACGAGAATCTCCTGTGTGACTTCCACAAAGTTAAAGGACACACCACCGCCAACTGCATGAGACTCAAGAATATCATCCAAGACCTCATCGAGGATAAGGTCATCAACATCGAGCAGCCGGCCGGAAACCAAGACCTAAAAATCTACACGAATCCGATGCCGAATCATAATCAGGGAAATAACCAAGGGAATAATAAGGGTAAACAAAAGTATGCTAGTGCCAATCTAGTATACGAGGAGATAGTCGGATGTGTCGACGAGTTGGTCACTGTCATAAATATCAAGGGAACCAACAATGACTGTGGAGTCACCACACGAGGCGAAAAAGTTACCATTGTCGGGGCACCTGCTAAGACCCCCATTACCAACACAAAGGCCGTCCCCTATGATTACAATGTAATTGACCAACTGAAGAGAACACCCGCACAAATATCCATCATGGAATTACTAAAAATCTCTGCCGCTCATCGACAGATCCTGGATGAAGCACTAGCTGCCTCTACCGTCGCTGCTACCCTTGACACATTGCAATTTCAGGCTATGGTAGGTAACATCGTTACCCCAAATCTCATCACATTTTTGGACCAAGATTTCCCCCCACAGCCATCTCATAACCGGGCACTTTACCTCCAAATCCTAGTTCATAAAAAGAAAGTCAAGCGAGTCCCGGTAGATGGTGGTGCAGGTCTTAATATTTGTTCTCTGAAACTTATAAAGAAATTGGGATTCGCCGAGGATTCCATCAATAAAAACAAAAGTATCACCATAAGAGCATATGATGACCAAGAAAGAGTGTCTCAGGGCACTATCAAGATCCCCATCCAAGTGGGGCCAACAACCATGGAAACAACTTGTCAAGTTCTTGACCTTGATTTTCCATACAACATCCTCTTGGGACGCCCATGGATACACGGAATGAAGGCAGTGGCCTCAACCTATCATCAGTGCATTAAGTTCTCATATCAAAATGAGGAGGTTACCATATATGGGGATCCCGAACCTTTCGCCTATTGCAAAAACTTGGAAGCCAAGTTTTACAAGATCCCTCAAGTACCTAAAAATGATGAAGGACCATCCACTTCATACATAGACCCAACTAATCTCGCCTCCACTTCTCCGACAGAGACACCCGCCATCCCCGACATATCCGAGATCAAGAACATGATACAAGACAATGGATGTGGTGATTATAGAATGAAGAGAAATGCTTTTGTTGTAGGAGAGTTACCACAATCTCCTAGATCACATGGGCAACCACAATTGACTCAAACACCTGTCCGCACTAGAACAGAACCCTCTGGATTCCATAGTTGGGGGGATCTCAGTCAAGAAAATGTGGACGAGGAGGACATCACAAACACTCTGTACCAAGATGAAAGACCCACTCCCACCCTACCCATGGAGGAAACAAACAAAGGGTTACAAATGATGTTCGACATGGGCTATAACAGGAATGAAAGCCTAGGAAGAAATAGTGATGGACGGTTGGAGCCCATCATTGTAGAAAGAAGAATGCAGAACCTTGGCCTCGGCTGTACCCCTCCGAGTATAACTGTGCGTGGTAGAAGTGTTCCTAATAGGGCAGTCAGGTCCTCTCCTCGGGTCTCGACAACTAATCTTAGATTACCCGTGTCCACAGGCCTACCTCTCGATAACTTCACATTTGACATAACTGACGTTTGTAGCAGCAGTGATGATGATGACACCATAGGTGGCCTACCTAGGCTCTTTGAAGATTCCACCTTATTGATGATTAGTGTCTCACCCGCTGAGCCAATCCAACAAACCCACCAAATCCACTTAGTATACCCCCAACTCATCGATCACAACCAATGGGGACCGCCGATTCTAGACTCATTCGAAAACGATGAGGCTCTCTCCGAATTCATGGGACTAAGGGATACTGTTCCATGTGGAGATCACAAGGTAGGATTTGATATCACTCTAGACACACAAGCATACTATGGGGAGACGATTGAGTCTTTCAGTCGCAAAAGAAAAAGATCGAGAATAATTTCAGAGTTATTGAGTGAAAACCACACTGTGGCACTCTCTAACCATAAAATAGTAAAAATAAAGGATGCATCCAATGGCGAAAACCTCTCTGAGGTGCCAGAGGATGAAGGATTCAATCTCCCCCCTACTACTCTACACCAGGAGAAGTCAACAGTATTGGCAGAACAGTGCAACCCGGTCAACTTAGGAATAGAATCAGAACCACAAATTACCTTCTATGCAGAATCCCTCCTAGAAGAAGAACAAAAACTACTGGCAGCTTTCCTAAAGGAGAGAAAGGTAAATTTTGCGTGGACCTATGCAGACATGCCAGGCCTGGATCCTGAAGTAGTAGTGCATCATTTGGCCATTCACCCTGGAGCAAAACCAGTCAGACAGAAGCTAAGGAAGATGCACCCACAAATAGCCTTGCTTGTAAAGATTGAGCTACAGAAACTTCTGGATGTTGGCTTCATACGCCCGATTGACTATCCATAATGGGTATCTAAC